>PVJC01037954.1:0-16950 GCA_004026665.1 Murina feae
TTTTTTTTGTTGGGAGGTTTTGATCATTACTTCAACATCCTTATTTAAAATTGGTCTATTCAGGCTTTCTATTTCTTCTTGATTCAGTCTTTTGAGGTTGTATGTTTCTAGAAATTTATCAATTTCTTCTTAGTAACCCTATTTGTTCACATAATTATTAAAATAGTTTTTATGATTCTTTTTATTTTTTAAGATATCTGTTCTAAGTTTCATTTTTCATTGAAGACTTTACTTATTTGAGTATTTTCTTTTTTATTAGTAACTAAGTTTTACTAATTTTGTTTATATTTTCAAAAACCAACTCTAACTTTTGTTGATTTTTCTATTTTCTATTCTTTATTTTATTTATTTAAGCTCTGGTAGTTACTTTCTTCCTTCTGTTAACTTTATTTTTCATTTGTTCTTCTTTTTTCTACTTCCTAAGATCTAAAGTTAAGTTGTTTGCAATATTTCTTCCTTTTTATGCAAGCTATATAGAAAGATAGCATATATTTTTAACAGTATTACAATAATTTTCTACCATTCCTTCCCTTGCAGAAATCATATTATTTAAAAAAAGGTATGAAATACGTTTGTAATTCTCTGTTTAAAAGAGCACATTAATGATTGTAAAACCTGGAAGTAGGGACCTGGTTCTATAGAATCTTTGGAAACTTCTCAGTTTATAAGAACAGGAATTCAAAAAGGGGGGCCACAGGAAAGGCCCCATCCAAAGAGAATGTGGACACAAATCCTCCATATGAAGGGGAGGGCCCTGAAGTTGATTGGGTACAAATACTTCTAACTTCAGTATGCACGATTCTTTGCGATGTGGCATTGGCATGCCTCCCATTCAGAGGTCGACTCTGTTTCTCTAACCCTTGAATCTGTGTTGGCCTTGTGACGTGTTTTGTCCAATAAAATGTGGCACAAACGACTCTGTACAAGCTCTGGAGCTTTGTCATGAAGAGGCCACACAGCCTCCATGTTCACCCTGTTGAAACATTGGCTTGAGACGGCCACAGAAGGAATCCAGCCTTCCCCACGGAAGGAGAGAGCCGCATGGAGCAGAACAAGATGCTCCAGGCAACAGTCAGCACCAACATGTGAGGGAGGCCTTCCTAGAACTCTCAACCCGCCAACGTCCCAGCTAAATGCATCCACATGGGCGGCTCTAGACTAAACCAGAAGGGCAGCTATATAGCTCAGGCATCAACTGTGAGAAACAATGAATTGCCATTTCAAAATACTAAGTTTTGTGGTTATGTGCTATGCAGCAAAAGACAACGGATGGATCACAGTGAAAGATAAATATTTATGTTTTGAGATTAAACAAACAATGCAAAAGCCCACTTAGAGTTCTGAAACCCTATCTTCTAAACACCAAAGGCTTAGAAATTGGATAATTGAATAGAATTTGGGTAATGGAATGGAAGAAAGGAAGGTAAAACATATTGGGCACAGGCACAAGACAGGACAAGGAAACAAAATGACTCCTACATTCATACATTTTTCTTTTCAGAAGAAGTACTTCTGCATACCTCTCTCAATTTTCCAAGATTTTATTTTATTGGGGATCTATGTAGTGTGTTCATCTCGAAGAGTAGAATTAAATTATTAAGCTCTTACAGGCAGGGAGATAAATGGGAAACCAACGCTCAGAGAGCATTTATTAAACCAGGAACTTGATACTGATCAAACTCATTTAATTATCAAAACATTCCTATGCTATGGCTATTTCCCTCTATTTCACAGAAAACTAAGGCTCAGAGAGATGAACCAATTTACCGAACTAGTAAATGTTATTGTTTTGTTCATTTCTATCTCGAAATCATACCATTTCTACAACCACATATTACCTCCGAGACTCTACTGTATTACTCTCACAATCAGCAGTGCTTAGTTTATGTTCTAGAACAATCTAGATACTTAAAACTGTCTCTTTGTGGAAAGTTTGAGGACTCAATCTCACATCACAGGAATTTTATTAATCTTTTGCTGTGGTGCTATTAACAGGTAAGTAGTTCTTTGTGTGTAGCCCCCTTCCTTTATGTGTCCATTAACTCACAGTTCATTCATTAATTTATTTAACTAATAGGTATTGAGCATCTTATAAACACCAGCTTTCTAGACACTAGGAGCCAAGTGATGGGAAGACACACACACATGCACACACACACACACACACAACTCATGCTCTCAGGGGCTCTGACTTCTGAGTGGTGAATTTTTGTAACCCCTATGTCTTCCTCAAAGCTATCATGGGTGGTGGTGTAAGCCCCTTATATTGCCAATTAAGTTGGTTCTCACTCGTTTGTTTCTATCTCTACTTGGCCTCCTGACAAAACAATGGGGATAAATTGTATAATAATATAAATATTCAAATCTCTTTTATTCTTATCAATGAATAATAATGGAGTGCCCCTTCCCAGAAAAGGGAGCAGAATTTTCTAACTATCCCTTGTTTACCTTTAAGGGTTACAATGAGTAAACGATATATTTGCTACCTGTAAAAAAACGGGCATATAATCTAGCTAAAGTGTCCTTTAAAAATCAATCCTTCCGTAACACATATCAAAACTTAACTAAAATGTGCATCTAAGTCAGACCACAGACTCCTGAAGTTTCTCTGGCAAGTTTGTCAAAAGTTGGAGAGTGTTATTTATCCCCAGCTGTTTCTAAGGTTCACAACTTCCACCCCCTACCCATCATCTGAGATTCTTGGCTGAGAGAGCTGTTTGTTGCTTTATTTAGCGAAAACTAGCACAGACTTAGCAGAGGGACAAGCTGGAATTTGCAAGTCTCTGCAATATCACCCAGGCATTTGCCAGCTTGTTACAGGTGTACATGACAAAAGCAGTGGGAAGGAGAAAGCCATGGACTTGTGTGGACCTGAATGCTGGGGCTCCATCCAAAATGTCCCACACTTCGTCGTGCATCTGGTAGGAAAAATCTGCTTTCAGTGATGGGCAGAGGCTTGGGGGCCACAGTTTATAAGACATTTTGAGTCAGCAATTAATTATAGGCAGAGTTGTTGACAAAAAACTGCGTGGTGAAGCCACAAAGGAAGGAATGGCAAGAGTAACTTGAAAAAGAAATAAATAAAAAGTGGCGTTTTCTGAGCAGCAGAGAATAAAACTGAGAGCTTAGTTTTATTTTTAAAAGCTGCTGAGTTGGTCTCACTCCTTTGCTAAGTCTCTTGCTCCCCCTTCTCCTCCCCCTCCCCAGAACAGTTGAATAGCTGACACAAACCTAAGGGGCCATGCAGGGGCTCAGCTTACCAACAGGTGGACGGGTGGACAGGTGGCTGAACAGGTATGGCATTTCTATTTCGGGTCAGCTTTAGATGGGCCTTAATTGAATAATATCACCTCTCACTAGTTCTGCTTCCCCCTCATTGATCAAGCTGCTTTTGAGAAAAGTGATACTTCGCATATCTGGCTAAGTGCTGTTAACAGCCTCTGCCTGTGGTTTGTTAAAATTAAAAAAAAAGAAGAAAGAAAGAAAAAAGAAAGAAAGAAAGAAAAAAGAAAGAAAGAAAAAGTGTGATCTTGCCGGAGAAGTAATTTGCTTCTCTCCAACCAATGATGGCTTGTACTTTATGCAAATTGGTATCTAGGGACAACAAATCCCATTTAATACATATGCATAGTTCATTAAAAAAAAAAAAAAAACGACATGAGAGAAAGAGGAAAAAGGATAAAGCAGCGAGTCAGCAAAAGAACAGGTTCCGAGGAAATTTATTGTCCCAAATTGGACATTTGTAACAGATGATGTGAGTAAGTGTTAACTTTGTTTTCAGCAGCTCTTCACGTACATTCACTAGACATCACACAGATTATGTTCTAAGGATCTGAACTGTAATAAAAAAAAGTGTCTATGGGCTTTAGAGTGCTGGGTTCCATATGGTTGGGGAAGTACGGAGTTACTGCGACAAGCATCTTGTGAAGCTCATTACGCACAGTGGTGTTAGATGCGAATTGCCACGCATAGCTATAGGGTACGTACATGACATCCCACAGTCAGCAGATAGCAACTGGAAGTGAAAGATATGAAGGCACCGAGTGCAGCTTCAGGGAACATGTTAGACAAAACATCTGCTGGTATCAGAACACTGCACTATCAGATCATCGTGGCCATGAATTTTTTATAAGGACATTTTTCCCCCCAAACGGCAACTTTGAAAGTGACATTTTGTGGAAAAAGTTTTTGATTGAAGTGTGATGTCAGGAGGAAGTCCGGTGTAGTCGTTCATTATGGAGAGAGCCCCTTATTGGCCCAAGAAAACTAATTTTTGCAAACTGGGGCAATGCCCATTAGCAATATCCTTGTTACAGTACACGGGCATGGGAATGCATGAGCAAGAAGAATTTTTAAGCAGAAACATGACTGAGGTGCGTTGGTCTTTTGTAACAGCGTGTGAAGCAGACCATATTCTAAACATTCACTTAACACTATCTTTTCTCAGGTGGACACAGTGTCGGTCACCAGCCCCCATTAAGGAAAGAGGCCATATTCCATCACCTCACCCCTTGCGCTCTGCTTGCTAATGGCAGCCATTAAGAAGCCATATTTTGTCCCAAGAAATCTTGCCATTTCTGCCCATGTGTGCTCTTGTAAGGTTTTCCTTCATTGCAGGAAATATGCATGGATGAAAAGCTAGCGTAGTTCTGATCCTTGGGAGTGTGTGGTGGATGCATTAGTGCTCCACCGTCCTTGGGAGAGAGTGACACGATGGCCCTAGGAGAGCGAAGGAGTGAGGAGATGGCTCACCTTGAGAGAGGTTAGAGGTTCTGATATTTAAGTCCCATTATAGGACGTCACATATTTTATCCTGAAAGTTAATAAAATGCTTCTAAAAGCATGATGACTTATGGAAAAACCAGACTATCTGAAGCCACCTTTCTGTTAATGTGGCTCTGGGAAATGGAATAATTTCACTGATTCAGACCACCCAGGCCATAAGGTGGAGGGATAAACATAATTCTCTGGAAAGATCTAATGCAGAAAGAGCAGTAGAGAAAAAAGAGTTCAAAGATGAGTGGCAGGTCCCTGAAATGGATTCTGGAGAACTTAGGGGATGGGTTTTCCTCTCCTGTTCAAACAATCTTCAATTCATTTCACTAAACTGCTGGACTCCTCCCTTAGCCTATTAGAGTTATGATGAGCTCAATGAGATCAAAGCAAAGTATGAGGTTGGGGGATCCTCAGGAGTCAGAATATATTCATTTATGGCAGTAGATATGCAGGAACAACTATAGAAGAATTGGCAACAGTTTCAGATATGAAAGAGACATGTAAAATGTACTCATGTCAGGGGCAACACCAACCATCCATGTCTACACGTCACAGTCCCATCTCCAAGCTGTTCTCTAATCACCCTAGTATGCATTTCCCCCATATATTTTTCCTCTTGTTGCCTGCTTTCTCTTGTCGTCTCTTTTAGCAAACGCGTAATTCTTGTTCTGTATTGCTTTATAGAAAAGGCATTTCTATACAGAAAAATTCCCCTGAGAAAAGGATCTCTTTTCTACTATCTTCTGAAAGTTTCAATGAACTATCAACAGTACACAGGAGGACCCAGAAACTCACTGACCCATTCAACAAATTATTTCCTGAGAGCAGTTACTGTGAGTGACCTTTCTGCTGAAGTGTTTTATACTTTTATTTATTTAAAAAATCTTTTATAAGTAACAACTTAGTAAATAATATTCACAACAAAGGAGGAACAAAAAGAGTTAAGTAACCCTGAGTCTGTCTTTGTCTTGAAAACATTTGCCGTTTCAGGTAATTTTGGTTTTGGTTTTCTTAATATCGGAGAATATGGGGAGACAAGGTCTTGGGGTCACCCTAAGTGAGAAATCTAATATGAAACACTCCAACATAACCAACAAATCCCTCCAAGGGCCATACACTCAGAGTAATATAAAACACAAGTAAACATACCCCATTTACCAGCCCATCACCAGCCTACAAACTCTGAGACAAGAAGGCAAATAAAGCTACATTTTTGGAAACTCAGCATAGGATGGAAGAGTGGTATCTTGAATTGAAATTTATAACCAGAAGCCAGTTATGACTTGGTTATTTCGGTTAAAATTCATACCATGTCAGGTGTCAAACACACACATACACACACACACAATTTAGTAAAAAATCCCAGGTTGGTAGCAGAAACAGAAGAGCTGTTTCTAGTAGAACCCATCTTGAATACAGGCCTCCAGGAATCCCTACAAATAAAGTTTCATGAAATATGTAGAAAATGCATAAGAAAACAAGATACCATGAGGAAGGATCATGAAAACTTTTGGAGAAACATGGGAGAATAGATGTGATTGGATGTTCCAGAAGTAGATGCTGTTTTATTTTTTCCCCCAAATTCCCCAAACTATACTTTAAAAGGAGGCTATCTGATAAGATTATTTTTGAAAATAGCTCACAATATGTCTCCACAATGAATATTCTATACTCATTCTGAAGAAGGTGTTTCTACATCACAAATGTGGAAAGACTCCAAAATACATTATGATAAAAGTAAGCTGCAGACAAGTGCTTCTGTCATCCAAATATTTGTAAGAATATGTGTGTGAATACACACACACACAAATGTATAGAACATTCTTGTAAGAATCTATACAGAAACTGGCAAAATCTGTGTCCTGGAAAATAGCTGGAAAATCAAAAGAGAGATGAAAACTTACTTTTTTGCTCAATGTCATGTTGTGAATTTTGAATCACATGTATGACTTCCATACTTAAAACTTAACACAATTTAATAAAATTGGCTTATTAAATTTACTTAATTTTAGTAGAGAACATCTTTTGTAAGTTTTCTCTGAGATATTGGCTGTACAGCTCTAAAATATTTCCTTTTAAATAATATGACTAAACAAAATGCTTCAGAAAACATTATCAATTCAAATTCCCTGAACATTCTGACCCCGCTGCCAGAACCCAGTAGGTACTGAGCAAAGTAAAAGAGAGAGAGAGAAAAAAAACAAACAAATAAACATATAGCCTTTCTAAAGGGAACTTGGTGCATTAGCAGATACTTATTCACAAATCTCAGAACAGTGAGACAAAAAAAAATATCATGTTGCATTTTGAGAGTGGTATAATTTTAGATGGTGGGTAGCAAAGTCATAGAGGCCAAAGCATCATAAATCATATTCTTCATCAATAAGACATTACATAAAGCTATGGTCTTCAGTGAAGGGGAGGTATGGATATTTGAGAGAGTATTTCTAACATTTTTTTAAGGTTAATGCCAGAGGGCAAAACTATTTATTCCTAGTACTATGCGTCTCACCTATCACTGCTCTTTTAGCCAGATACTCTGATGAACCCACTGATTAGATGCAGCATGGAAGCTGTCAAGCTAGTTGCAAGATGGTGTCTAAAGGGTCCCTGGAACATGGCCATTTCTCATGATGCCTCTATTATTCTTCCAAAAGAAATTTTACACACACACACACACACACACACACACACTTATTACAATGGCCCAATTGCCCCAGGAATTTTAACATCTTGAGATATTGCACATTGAGAACTACCATTTGATGGACTGGATTTTATTTTAAAGTTTAGGTTTTTAAAGGAAGATAAAAACTTGATTTGTGAACAAGTATGTGTGAAAAAAGCATGTTTGGCTGTTTTGGATAGTCTTATGTCTTGTTATCAATTTTCTCCAAAAGCCAGAAATCTTCATACATCACTGTGGACACTTAACTACAAATGGCTAGTTCCTTTCAGTGGAAGCTTGAGCTCCTCGGCCACAGAGTGTGGGAATGTCAGCACCTTACTTCTAAAGAATCAATGACATTTACAAAAAAGTTACCTGTTGGTAAGTTCCATGATTAGGAACAAAGAAAGGCCTCTTTACATATAATTCACCCCACTGTTGAGTCTGTCCATGTGCAGGGTGTGATTGATGATGTCACCAAAACAAAGGCGTGCATTTAGACTAACAAGCCAACTGGAAGAGACACTGAAAGGTTGGAATTATGTATGGCAGAAGACAATTATGCAGGCTAAATGATTCTTTAATTAATAATGAGATCCATCACAGAGGAAGAATCACAGGATGAAAAGCTTTGTGATTTACTCTGTGTGTGTCCATATGTGCCTGAAGTATATATATTTGGGAATATAAATGATATATGCACAGTGAGAGTACTGTGGCATCTGAATCTACATGCTTGTCTGAGCTTATGACTCATTCAGACACCGGATGAGTGAATATCTATAATATAAGGATTGTTTCATAAGAGATAGAATGCATTGCCTGGTTCCAATGGCCAAATGAATTTATTAGAAAAAAAACTGAATTTCACTGACTTGTAATCTATGTTTCCTTATTTTCAAAATATAAGTAGTTGCTTCATACTGGACAGATTAAAGAATTTTAAACATTAAATCAAAACATGGAAGTGTATGAATTTCTTTGTGTATGTAAGCCATACCAGTATATAAATATCAATATAAATGCATAAACTAACAAAATACTATTTACTCCACTTTTAAATGTTTCTTAGTGCCTGAATGCACAGCTAACTTGTCACCTTTGTTTCCAAACTTTAGGGTTTTCAGACAGCACCATTTTTCAAACCATGTTTCATGGAACACATGTGTTCAATATGACTCCTTCAACCTTCTCTCTCCCTCTTCAAAGTTACTGAAGGTAGAGGTAAGGGAAGCCAGGACACAGAGCTCCAACCCAAGGAGCTACTGCCTGATTTGGGTGGAATGCACATTTTATGTCTTTGTTTAAACAAAGTGTTCTATGGTTATACACGGTTTTAAAATCACCATTTAAAATAATCAGAAATAAAACTAAAATTAGCTTCTTGCCTCATCCCCTATACACACACACACACACACACACACACACACACTCATAAAACTCATGCTATAAGAGTACAACACAGAAATCTTTGGATAATTTTAAAAACAATTTTAGGTTACTGAAATAAAACCTATATAAGAACAATTTGGTGATTTTAAAATATATCAAACTTCTATAGAGTACAAAATAACATTTTAAAAGTTAAAAAAAGAAGAAAAAACACTAGGAAGAAATAATTTAACATTCATAACAGACAACAGATTTATAGATTTTTTTTACCCATAGTACATAAAGCCCTCTTAAACATATATTCAAGAGCAAGTAACTATATGTAAAACAACAAAAGATAGCAACAAGAAATTCACAAGAATGTGGATGATCAATAAACATAAGACATTAAACTAATTAGTAATCAGGTAAGATACACATTTGAAAAATAAAAATTGTTTTACCCTATAAGGTAGAAAAAAAATAAAGCAAATCTGCTAGTGTCAAGTGTTCATGAGTAAATAAGCAATATTAAGGTTTTTGTGGATATGTGACTGTTAACTGTCTTTTGGGGGGACAATATGGCAATATATTTCTACTGTTGAAATATGTATGATCCTTTATTCAGCAACTCCATTTCTAGTACTATATCCTAAACTACATAATGTCATTCGTTTATTTATTTGTATAATTACTTGTTTATTCTTTTTGTGGTAGTTTTAAAACATTTTTGTAAATTCTTTGACACTTTTTCCTTCAAAAATGAAGTCTAATTCCTCTTCCCTTGAATGATGGCCAGATTTTGTAACTTGCTTCTAACCAAAACTATGTAGTAGAGTGATATTAGAGAGACAGCAGAATAGGAATTTTTAGCAGTTGTCCCTCCACAAAAATACTGATTAAACAACCATAGATGGATCTAAATAACTTCAAGAGGTTTCTAGAATGCAGTGATAAAGTTTCAAGATCCCAGAAGAGCACAAAACTGGAAACAAGAGCATTCATATGGGGAAGAAGAGCAGTTTTACTTTATCAGCACCACCTCCTCCCCCAAGCCATGGCAAACTGCAGATAACTTTATACCCAATGATGAAATGCTGAAAATTTTCCTCTAAAATCAATAACAAGACAAGGGTGCCTATTCTAACTACTCTTATTCAACCTAATACTGAAGTGCTAGTCAGAATGATTAGGCAGGAGGAAAAAAAAACACCTAGAAAAGAAAGTAAAATAATCTATGTTTGCAAATGACATGATCTTACATATATATAAAATACCCCAAAGACTCCACTGAAAAAAAGTGTTAGATCTAATACACAAATTCACTAAAGTTGCAGGATACAAAATAAACTTAAAAAGCCAGTTGCACTTTTATACACTACTATAGGCCTGGTGCCTGGATTCGTGCACTGGAGGGGTCCCTTGGCCTGGCCTGTGCCCTTTGCAATCGAGGATCCCTCATGGGATGTTGGACTGTCGGTTTCAGCCTGATTTCTGCAGGTCAGGCTGAGGGACCCCACCAGTCAGGGCTCTAGTATGCATATAAGATATTCGGTTAATCTCTTCCTGCCCTTCTCCCTCCCCACTTGCCTCTGTCTGTTCCATGTTTCCATGCCTGTGTACATCATAGCTTCCAGTCGAACAGTCACTTAGGCTTTTATATATATAGATGAACAAACAATTCAGAAGGGCAATTAAGAAAGCAATCTTTTTACAATGGCATCAAAAAGAAATAAATACTTTGGAATAAACTAAACCAGGAAGGTGAAAGACTTGTGCACTAGAAACTACAAAAACATTGATGAAAAAATTCAAAGAAGACACAAATAAATGGAAAGACATTCCATATTCATGAATTGAAAGACTTAATATTATTTAAATTTCCATACTATTCAAAGTTATCTACAAATTCAATGCTATTCCCAAAATCCCAATTTTTATTGAATTAGAATTTAAAAATCCTATAATCCATTTGAAACCACACAATAAGAATAGACAAAGTAATAATGAACAAGAACAAAGCTGGAAAAAAATACAGCTTTCCTGATTTCAAAACACATTAATGAAACTACAACAATTACAACAACATGATCTTGGCATAAAGACAGACATACAGACCATGGAACAAAATAAAGAAATAAATCCAAGCATAAATGGTCACTTGATAGTAGATAATGGTGCCAAAACTACAAATGACATCAGGAAAACTGCATATCCACATGCAATAGCATGCCCTGATTTTACCATACTAAAAAAAATTTTTTAAGGGATTAAAGTATTACACTTAGGATCTGAATCTATAAAACTAAGGAAATTCTTTACTTTGATCTTGGCAATGACTTCTTGAATATGACACCAAATTTGGCACAAGCTTTACTGCCTGTGTAAATGTAGACAGGTGGAACTACATCAAACTAAAAAGCTTCTGAACAGCAAAGTAAACAATCAAAAGAGTGAAAAGTTTACCTACAGAATTGGAGAAAATATTTGTAAACCACATATCTGAAAAGGAGTCAGTATCCAAAATACATAAGAAACTTCTACAACTCAATAGGAAATAAATAAATAAATCACCTGGCTTTAAAAACAGCTTGAGTAGATATTTCTCCAAAGAAGATATACAGATGTTCAGCATGCATATAAAAAAGATGCTCAATATCACTAATCATCAGAGAAATTCACATTGAAACTACAATGAGATATCACCTTGCACCTGTTAGAATGGCTACTATCAAAAAACCGGAAGGCAGCAGGTGTTCATAAGGGTATAGAAAAAGGAACTTTTGTTTCTGTTGGCGGGGATATAAAATGATTCAGCATCATGGAAAAAAAGTGTAGAACTCCCATATGATATAGAAAAAATTGCATATATATGTGTGTGAAAGTATTGAAATCAGAATCTCACAAAGATACCTGTATTCCCATATTTATTGCAGCAGTATTCACAACAGCCAAGATATGAAAGCTATTCAAATGTCCATCAACAGTAAATGGGTACAGAAAATGGAGCATATGTATATATACAATGGAATATTATCCAGTCTTTAAAAAGAAGGATATCCTACCATTTGCAACAACATGGTGGAACCTGGAAGACATGCTAAGTGAAATAAACCAGTAACAGCAAGACAACTGTATGATTCCACTCAGCAATCTAAAATAATGAAACTCATGGAAGCAGAAAATAGAATGATTGCCATGGGCTGAAGAGATGGGAAAGGAGAAGGTGTTCAGTGGCTATAAATTTTCACTTTTGCAAGATGAATAAATTCTAGAAATCTGCTGTAACACATAGTGCATATAACTACAACATAGTATCATGCACTTCAATTTTTGTTAAGAGAATGGCTCTCATGTACAACATTCTTTACCATAAAAAAGGAGGGTAACACAAGGAAACTTTTGGAGGTGAAATATAGTTTTATTACCCTTTTTGTGGTGATAATGTCATGGGAGTATGCATATGTCCAAACTCATCAAATCATCCTATCTAATAAAGAGAGAATATACTAATTGACCCTCACACTGTCACAGAGATGATGGTGCCCCCAGCCACAAGATGGCAGTGCCCAGTCCCCTCAGCCCCACCAGGGCGGCAGGCCTAGCCTTGCCGCGTGCCTATCTCTGGAGTCCCCCAGTCCCCTCAGCCCCCCAGCCACCCAGGGCTGCCAGAGGCTCAGGTAACCAGGGCCGGCTGAGGCTTGCACTGCTGGCAGTGGCAGCAGCAGAGGTATGATAGGGGTGTCACCTCATCGTGATTGCCGGTTGCCTCTGCCCCTGAAGGCTCCCAGATTGGGGGGGGGAGGCAGGCTGAGCTGAGGGACCCCCTCCCCCTCCAGTGCACAAATTTTCATGCACTGGGTCTCTAGTCCTATATAACAAAGAGGGGATATGCAAATTAACCCTCATTCCATAATACCATCACAAGATGGCAGCATGCACAGTGGGGGAAGGACTGACTGCTCTGCATGCCTGCCATCGGGGTTCCTGCGGTCATGCCAGGAAGGCGGGGCACCTCTTCGCAGCAGCAGGAGTCAGCAGATGGGGTGCCTCCTCTCAGCAGCTGGGAGGCTGCAGGTGAGTACCTCCTCGCAGCGGCAGGAGGCAGGAGGTGGGGTGCCTCCTCGCAGTGGTGGGAGACAGGGCTGGCAGCTGCTCTGTGCAGCTTCTGCCTGGGTTCCTGCAGCCCCACAAGAATGCGGGGTCCTGGCAGCTGCTTCATCCAACTTCTGCCGAAGTTTCTGCAGCCCTGCGTGTGGGTTGTGGAAGCGGGGCCTGGTGCCCACTCCACATGGCCCAGAGGTGGGGCATTGGGGCAGCACTTCAGGACTCTGGGCGTCCAGTGGCACACTGGCCACACAGGCGGGATTCTGGGACTCAGGGTGGTCCCATCGTGCAAGGACAAGGGAGGGGAGGGGTCCCAGCTCTCACGCAATTTCATGTGAAGGGTCACTAGTATATACATTAAACATGTAAGATTTCTCTGTAAAACACAATTATACCTCAACAAAGTCATAAAAAGATGTGGTGGCAGTGATGCTGGGATAGTTCCCCGCTAGGTCAAGGAATGCACAGCCTCTGCCTGGCTCTTACTTCCTTGGGTTTCATATTCTGGGGAATTCAGCTGCCATGGTATGAGGAGATTCAAGTAACCTATGAAAGTCCCTTGATGGGGGGAGAAACGGAGGTCTCCCAATAGCAATGAGCATCAACCTGTCAACCAAGTCTCAGTCCCCCAGTCTCAGTCCAGACCTCAAATGCCTGTCTCCTCCTTCACTGCACTCCGACGAGGGACATCAAGCCAGACCCAGCCAATTAAGATGCTCTAGATTTCTGACCAACAGAAACTATGAGGTAATAGAAGTTGTTTGTTTGAAGTCGGTAATTTTTAGCATAATTTATTACACAGAAGTAGACAACTCATACACAGTATTTTATGGTAGCATTATTTGTAAAAGTGAAAAAAATAAGAAATAATTTAAATTTCTATCATAATTCCATGGTTAAATGAATTATGATTGATACATAATGTGAAACATTATGCAACTATTAAAGTAAGGTAGCTCTATATATTCTACAGTAAAACACCTTAGGGAATATTAAATAATAAAAATCATCAACCTATATGCATTGTGTTAATTTTTATAATAAAATGCACTTGGATGCATATATTTACATATATTCCTACATATGGATGTCTGTACTTGTGTATGGGTTTAGACCTCTGGAATAAAGGATTGGACTGAGAAGGTAGCAAAGAGATTTCACTTTATACACTTCTCTATATTTGGAACTTTTAATAACATCCATGGTTTATGAATCCATGTTTCCTTTTATATTTTTATTACAAAATTTAAACTAATGAAAAATAAATGAAGTAGTATACTTATCTCTTAAGAGCTTTCATTGTTGATATTAGCTAATTATCAAGAAGTACAAAAAAAAAGAAAATAGGATTAAGTCAAAATGCATAATTTACTTTAATAACTTTGTGGTTATGAAAAAGCAAGGGAAAGGACTGTTAGTTTCAATTTTAAGCCAGTTAGTTTTATGTCATTCAATGGCCACAGCTTACCTGTCTGTGAAATGGGACAGTGGATCTCAAAAGGTGCCATGGGGGAAGGAATGAAGATGACTTGGTGTAACTACATTACTACTGCTGGACAAAGTCCAGAACTCACAAACGCCAGATGGACTGTGGGCTGATGATGACATCTTCATGTACAAAGGACAGTATAGTAGAGAAGGGGATAAAATAGATGTTTACCTGTGGGAATTATTGATTGGGTTTAATGTCAGTGATTTTATCCTATTTTGCTGCAGGTAATATGCTGAAGATTTCAGGAAAAAATTAAAATAATGCATGGGCTGTCCCATGCAAAGGGAGAAGATAATAGAATTTGAATAAAAAGGAAAAATTGATTAACTAATAGTGATTATTAGGCAAGGTTACAGAAGGCAATATGATAACTAGCAAAGTATTCTATAGGATACTCATCCCTTAATACAAAGCCTGAAGTATAATATATGAAGACTCAAGTGACCAAGGAAAATTGTAATAGGGTTTCAAATATTACTTTGCAAAACATGACTAAAAAGACTACTTGAGAGAGTTTATGTAAAACCTTCTGTCTTTCTTTCAAAGGTTTCTTATAAAGAGTTCCAAAAAAAATACTTCAATTCCAGTTTATAGATTTTTTTTATTTTAATGTTCTTGTCTCTGGTGTAGGCATATTATAAATGGAATTAACTACATTACTAATGCTTTTAATCTGATTTTACTGGCGCCTAGGGCTGATGGTTGGAAATTAGCATGTGTGTCGTTAAAAGAAAAATACAGTGATATAGAAACTAAATTACATGTCCAAACAAACACATTTATCCGTGTGCTTTATTTATGATCCCAAGCAAAGTACAGACCCTGACTGCATGGCTTTAAAAATAAAGTAACTACAACACAGTTTGTGTGTCTGCTAAAGTCAAATATTCACCCTTGGTGAAAGAACAGACAAGAATAGCCCCCAATATTATGTATTCCTTTGTTTATGACTCCCAAATTACATGGAAGCTACATATTTGTGGGATGCTGTGTATATTTTGGTAGACAATGCATAGGTAAGAGATCATTGACATATTTAATTCATTCAAATCAGTTGAGCAATCCATGGGACAGATGCATGGCAGACCTGATTTGGCTCTTCAGATAAGGATATATCCCTGCTTACTGGATGCTGTTGATTGAACAGCATCCTCTGTATGAGCCCACCACTTTGGACCTGGTGACAGGTGAAGGGAAGAGATGCTGGAGTGCATGAGCTGAGATTTTTTTTTTAATGCAATGTGGATATAGAGATGGCAAAGAGACATATGAAAACATGTTCAATGTCACTAGTCATCACAGAGCTGCAAATTAAAAGGACAATAAGGTGTCACCTCACACCTGTAAGAATGGCTACCATCAACAAATTGACAAATGACAAGAGCTGGTGAGGATGTGGAGAAAAGGGAATCCCAGTACACTGCTGGTGGGAATGCAGACTGGTGCAGCCATTATGGAAAACAGTATGGAGTTTCCTCAAAAATTAAATATGAAATTGCCATTTGACCCATTGATCCCACTGCTAGGAATATAACCTAAAAAGCCCAAAACACCAATCAGGAAGTACATATGCACTCCTATGTTCATAGCAGCACCATTTACAATAGCTAACATCTGGAAACATCCCAGTGCCCATCAGTAGATGAGTGGATAAAAAAGCTGTGGTACGTTTACACCATGGAATACTATGCAGCGGTAATAAAGAAGGATCTCTTATCCTTTGAGACAGCATGGCAGATCTGGAGAGTATTATACTAAGCGAAATAAGTCAGTCAGAGAAAGACAAGTACCACATGATCTCACTCATTTGTGGGATCCAACAAACAAAATAAACTGATGAACAAAATAGATTCAGAAACATAGAAGCATGGAACAGACTGTCAAATCTCAGAGGGAAAGCGAGGGTGGGTGGGTGGGGAAAGATCAACCAAAGAACTTGTATAAATATATGCATAACCCATGGACAATAGTGTCATGAAGGTGTGGGGCGGGGGTGGGAGCAGGCTAGAAGGGGTCAACGGGGAAAAGAAAGAACATATGTAATACTTTCAACAATAAAGACTTTAAAAAATAAAAGAAATTATTAAAGGGAGAGAGAGAGTATGGCATAGACCAAAACATCAGACCTAGTTCTCAAAAACACTGGGGACTCTTGCCTCAACTTAACATTTGCTTCTATTTGCTGTGGAGTAATTCCACATTCTGCGCTTTGCCACTCATAAATCATCTCATCACGAATGGCTGACTCTCCTTCCCATCATCTATCAAATCTGCTCATCGGCTCAGACACACCAGCAACCTTGCCATATGCTAACGCTGCCCTGACCCCTTTACATGAAGGGGCTAGCTGTCTTCTGCCCTCTCATTGCAGTTTCTTTTGTATGTATTTAATAGCTACTCTTTTTTTTTTTTTTTTGCTGTTGCTCATCGCATATCTCACGATTTTGAATTATTATTTAAATATTTCGTGCTATTTGACTTCCTACATTGTTCATTACAATTAAGTATCTGGCAAGCTTTTGGAGTGCCAGTGCTC
>PVJC01037955.1:0-17010 GCA_004026665.1 Murina feae
TTCTGGTGGCTTAAATTCTTGTGTTTTGTAATTTTACATTATGAGTTTATATTTGATTGATCTTAATTGCCAGAAATATTGGGAGACCAGGGTTGTATTCCTGCAGATTCTCCCTGATCTCCTCAAGAGGAGAATAGTATTTGCTTCTGCCAAGTACCCTGGGTACAATAATCCAGGACTGCTTGGAATTTTTCTTCAACTTACAGGTAAATTTAAACCATGAACATTCAGGAGAGCAGGGCTGTCATCATAAATTCTCAAAGGAGAATTTGCCTCCACTTGGAGCTAATATTGAAACAAGCAAATGACTGTTTTGCCCTTCGCCCTCAGGCAGATTTTTTTCTTGGTCTCTCTTTTCATTAAAAGTATAACCAGACCCTGACAGGAATAACTCCCAAAGGAATAAGCCTAAGAGAAGCAAGAACTTCCTCAGGGAAAGGGGCTGGAGTGCTTGTCCCCAGCCCTGTCCTTGGAGAGGAAAATCCTATCAATGAAGGAGCCACAGTTCATGCTTCCTTCAGGGGTCAGCATAAACAACATTCTTTAGTTGCCTCCTGTAGTGCCCCAACCAGGGATGGAACCCGAAATCTTTCTAGTACACAGGATAGCACTACAGTTAACTGAACCACCAAGCCAGGGCTTGCTTTTATTTATTTCTGTGTTTACATATGTATGCATTGTTTGTTTGTTTATTGTATTTGTACTAATTTCAGAAAGGAAGGGAGAGGGAGAGAAACGTCAATGACGAGAGAGAATCATTGGTTGGCTGCCTTCTACACGCCCCCTACTGGGGATGGAGCTGCATTTGCCTGACCCCTCAACCACTGGGCCATGCAGGCTGGGCTGGCTAGGGCTTTGATCTATATTTTAAGGGACAAAACCAATGCCTGGGTTCTACCAACAGAGATTTTTATTTTATTAGTCTATGGTGTGGCCCTCACTTGCTTTCATAGATTTTCTAGGTGATTTCTAATGTATGTTTAAGACAGAAAACTGCTGGGTTAGGAGATCTGAATTTCAATAATTATTATTTTGGCAGCTATTGCTTGAAGAGCCAGATAATTCACTGGCATGTAGTAGTGGGTGGGGCCATCAGCATAATGGTAATTGCTGAGAATAATAAATTGGTTAGGACTCAGATCCTTACATAGTTCTCCTGTCTCTTCCCCCTCATAGAGGGCTGATAGAAAAACAGTTTCACAAATAAAAGCACTATTATGTTTGGGTGGATTTCCCCCCCAAAGCATTAAAGGCCTGAAGTTCTTAAAGAGTTGCCATGTATTTTCCCACAGGTGGAATGAGGTATCATCTCCTGTCTCCAGAGGATCGAGAAGAACTGGTAGATGGCACAAGGCCCAGAAGAAAGAAACATGACTACCGCATAGCCCTATTTGGAGGCTCTCAACCCCAGTCTTGTAGATACTTTAACCCAAAGGTAACTAATTTTTCCTTTTCTTTTTGAAAGTTTTGAGCAAGTAAACACTCACCTACTACCATAGCAATAACTCATGCCTGTAGAGATATTACTGTTTATGGTGTTCCTTCACATACCTTATGAGAAACATAGTTCTCATCTTCTTTTTATAAATTGGGAAACTGAGGCTTAGTCAGATTTCAGATGTTTCCGTAATTGCTCTGGAGTGCGGCACAGCGACCACTACCAAAGGAAATGGAGCACTAGTTCTCGTCTCGTACCTCATTTTGTTAGCAACTCCTTGCTTTTGTTACAACTCCTTGTCTTCCTTATGTGCCATTTTCAATGTATATCTGCTATTGGAGTACATGTATTTTATTTTTTGTTCTGTAATTATGTTTAATATAAAATAATACATAGTCATCTTAGAAAATTTGGGAAATCTAGAAAACCATAAAGAGAAAAGAGAAAATTGCCTTTAATGCAACCATCTGGAATTGATCACCAATTTTAATGTATTTTCTAGTACACACAATTAGGCCAGCAGAGCCTGAGTCACAGGTGTAGGGACACAATTTTAAAAATAGATCATTAGTTATAACCTTACTAGAGTCCACTCACATTTCTACCCCTGTGTCTTAGACTTGGGTTTCTGGCTGTGGGGGAGATAAAACAGTATTTTGCTGATACTAAAATACAGTATTTGCTGGGACACAACAAATGCCAGTCCTAACAGATAGCACCCCCTCCTTACACGTCTATAATTGGTGTTGAGTCTAAGCACATAAGGGTCTCTTTCATCATTTTGTAGGCCTTTTTTTGGTTGATGATAGATACTTGGAGAGTCCAGAGCATCCTGTTGACATCAGGATACTTCTCTGATCTTTCTCACTGACGCGGGTGCTTGGAGGCATTGTGTGTAATACTGTAGTAGTGATGTACAAGGCATTCATCAAAACACATGGTGGTGGTGTTAAGAGTACAAAAGACCACAAAGGCCAATCCAAATCCAGAGTAAGTATCAGTTCCAGTAAGGGCAGGGCATTATCCCTTCAACAGTGGAAAGGTCCCAGTATCGTTAGCCTGGTATTAAGTAACTGGCTCCCTCGTGGTATGGTAACAAATCAAGGACTTACTGTTGGCCAATATTATGACAGAGTGGTTCTTAGCCAGTAGAGGATAGTCACATAGTGTGGGGAGAGCTCATTAGCTTCTGTAGCCACTGGCTGATGCAAGCCTCTATCATTGCTACTGTGGTCACTGTTAAGGCTATTGAGCAAGTATCAGATTGGGGGTGGGAGAGAGATAGAGAAGCAGCCCTGTCCACATGATGATTAAGAGGTTTTTGCTGCAATTGTGGGCACCCTGGATAGAATTTATATTGGACACAAATTTGTATCCTTTCCGGACAGCCATCTGCTTTATCTTTCCTCAGGTCTCCTTGTCAGCAATCTTCCATTCTTGCTTATTCCAAACCTGTACCCATTTGGGTAAATCATTCACCACTCTCTGAAAAACTGACCAAAGGCTTTCCATCCTGAAAGGTGTAGTGGACAGTAAAAGGAACTGCTTGGAATTTTGCCAAATCAGTGTTTCTTCTTTACGGTCCTTCAGTACCTTCCCTGCAGGGACCTTAATGCTTTAGCAGTCCTCTTGGCTAGTACTGTCACAGATGAACCAAGCTCAGATTTCTGAAATTTATCAGCTGATTTATAGGGACTGCCTCCATGAAGACATAATCCTGGTTGAGGGGGAAAGCCTACTGGGTAAGGGTTGTAATTAGCTGTTCAGGTATTCTGTGCCTTTGGGAGCTCCATAAGCCCAGTCTTATGTTTACATACCAGATTATTGGTTAAAAGCATGCTAGTTATGATTTGGTAGATTAGATAACTCCAAAAAGGATTAATGATTTGGTCACCTGGATTCCCTTAGTGTTAGGCATTTGCCGTCTGTTCGAGCCAGTGGCCAGCCGTTAGATGATTACTGAGAAAATGGTACCTGCTTAACCCTGGCTGGTGTGGCTCAGTTGGTTGGGCATTGTCCCATGCACCAAGAGGTTTGATTCCCAGTTAGGGTACATGCCCAGGTTGTGGGCTCGATTCCCAGCAGGAGGTAGCCCATCCATATTTCTCTCTCCCTCTCCCTTTCTCTCCAAAACCAATGAAAACTTTTTTTTAATGGTACCTGCTTAAAGTAGGTTGGATTGCTCCAGAATCCCAGTGGCATGCTCTGTGATCAGATTGGGACATGCTTCAAGCAACATGCAGCACCTTGATGCCCCAGGATCACAGTGTAGCCTGAGCAGCTGAGCTGTACTACTATAGCCTGTCTCACCTACGGAGCATTCTCCTGATCTGAGTTTCACTTGCAATTGGCAGCTTTTTTGTTCACCCAGTAAAAGTATAAAAGTAGGACATCCAGATACAAGATATGTGTCATCTGTAATATGTAGGAGATTTTTGAGGCAACAAACCAAGAAGATCCTCAAGGTCAGACCTCTTTTCCTAGCTGTTGAAAAGAAATTCCATCTAATGGTCTGGGTAGACAGTAACAGAAATGTGCCAAAGTGTTAGCTATATGCCAACTTATAGCCAAAGTGTTAGCTATATGCCAAGTTTTAGTGGTTGTTTCAGTCTGGTCCGATAAGACCACATCTGGCCTGGCTGCAACAAAGCCATCATTCCTGGCAGTTCCTCCTCTAGTTTGGTAGAGAAGGAGACCAGTAACAGCTTCTCCTGCTTATTATATGTAATACTTAACATCATAATGCGTTGAGTAAATATGCTATCCGAAATCAAAAAGAATTCAAGGAAGGAGGATCAGGTTAGCAATACAATCTAATAAGCACAGTGTCAGTGTACTTAAAAGATGGTTACACCTGCACATATATTTCATATCAGTCACACTTCAGTGACTATTTAATTTCAGTGTCTTGAAAATTTTCAGGGTATTTTGAGTCAAGAGCAGGACATTTGTAAATATACTCTTTTCCCAAACAAAAACTGAAATCATAGGAGTTTCGGTTGTAATTCTATAAACACAACTTTCAGGTGTTGGTAGTAGTTATGTACCCACCTAGTTCTCAAAGCCTAACCATGGTGTTGTATTTGATAGTTAAAAAAGAGTTAAACGTGTCTTGATGGGAATATTTTATCTTAACGTAAAGTAGATAGCTATTTTGAAATAGAGAGGGGCAAGGAGAATCCTGATTTCATTTAGGAGACAGTGAGCACTGTTTCTAGAATAAGGCAAATGTGGAATGACTCTTAGCACTTTGTTTTTTTTGGTCTGTAGTTCTAACACTTTCCTTGATATTATTATTATTATTATTATTATTATTATTATTGGACAGTCGAAAAGAGATAAATATTCTGCACCAGCCTGGAGATGAGACTATAATTTCAGAATTCTCACTTGATGTCTTACCTTACTCCTATAAATAGCCCATACTCACTGCTATTTTGTATATTCAACCACAAATGTTTAGACTTCTGATGGAAAATTTCAAATAATTGAGGCAATAACCACCAATAAAAACATCCCCTTTTTATCAATTCTCTTATTCCCTGATGCTAACATCATTAGAATCTCATTACCTTATTTATTAAATATTTCTATTAGAAGTACCAACCCATTCCTTCTTTTTGCTATAAAACTTCATCTTGAAAAATTAGCACCATTTACCATTATTTGTATATAGCTTTATAATATTAGTTGGTTAGTCTTTTAAAACAATTGGGGATGCTGATTTCATTATAAATTATTATTTCCCAAAGTGAACATAATATTTCACTATTCAAGTGGACTGCTTAATAAAATGTACTATATAGGAATTTTTTTTATTTTAAAATTCTTGAACTTAATATTTTCACAAATGTTAAAGTGGCTTTTTAAATTATCATTAAAGGGGACCAGTTTTTGTGTGTTCTCTACCAGCCAAAAACGATCAATTTTGATCTCCTTCAAAGGGGACAATTTAAGCATTGTTACTTAAATTGGATTATCTAGAATTAAGCCAATGTCTCTGTAAATGTGTATCACTGGTGAAATAGGCAGATATTTGTATTAAGTGCAAATACATTAATTGCTGATTGAAAAATGATAAGAAAGAAAATCTTAATATTTTTTTCTGAGAATTGACAGAAAAGGAAATCTTGGGTTGTTGTATTGAATTGAAGTGACACTGTTGTCCTTTTATAAAGCCTGCTGAGATTTCCCTTCCCTGCCTGTACCTTTTTTTAAAAAGTGTTCAAGGGACAACCCCTCGTCAGAAATGAAGATGACCACCACCAGGGCAAAGGAGATCTTTCTTCCTCCTAAAACCCAAGTTCTGGCCGCATCTGCATTGGCTGCGGAGGAGCCTGGCCCCATCATCTCTACTACTGTAGGAGGAAGCGTTTCCGTCGGGACTACATTCTTACTATCAGTTTTTCCTCACCTTAATGACATGGAGGGGAGACCGTTTGACCCGTACGTAAAGGATAATAGGGACACACGGTCAGGATCTGGGCACCTGCAGAAGAAATCCCGCTAATAGCGGAGCATATCAACTATGTTGTAAAGAGTGCTCTTGTAATTATGTATCACATGGTTAGAAAACCACAACGAAGTCCTGACACGCAAATTGAACGAAGATTCAATGCTTCATACACTACTGTTTGGCCGGGTGCCCAACCACCGATTGTCGACTTGGATCCAGTTCTGGACCTTAAAGGAACAGCCATGTGGTTCTCAGCCAAAGGCTTGGATGTCCCTGTACTACAGGCCCTGTTGCGTGTTAATGAAAAAGTGGTGTTAGGACCAACAGCCCAAGCGTTTATCTCACAATTAAGGCTGAGATAACCTCTCACCTGACAGTCAGAGCCTTTCTCAATGACGGGTTATCTC
Organism: Murina feae; assembly: GCA_004026665.1. Lineage (NCBI taxonomy): Eukaryota > Metazoa > Chordata > Mammalia > Chiroptera > Vespertilionidae > Murina > Murina feae. The sequence goes on from PVJC01037955.1 coordinate 6,302, forward strand.
ACCCATCAACGCTCCCAGGAGTGGGAGCTAAGATTAAGGCTTTCAGTAAAGCGGAGAAAGAGCTTCTTGACCAACATGGAGACATCCACTTATATTAAGAGCCTTAGACTTAATGGCTATGAGGGTCTTGATCCAGTCAGATACCCTCATCTCTGCAAGGTTGCAAATACCAGAAGAGAAAGATTATAAAACCAAGGAATCAATGTCACGCTTGTCAGACCATGAAGTGGAGACAGCATTAGCCCAGCCTCCCATAAAGAGAAAGGCTCTCAGTAAGGAAGATGCAGATGGGCTTAAGGAAATCTTTGGCGTTAATGATCAAGATCTAGAGGAGGCCATTCATGAGCCAAAGCATTCCAGCCAGGTTGACTCCGGTTCTCTATACCAGATACTGATGGAAGCAATCCAGAGGGCAGGAGTCGTTCCATCCGGCCAGAAGTGTTCAAGTGCTTAGTGATTACTAAGAGGATTATTTATCTATACACGGTGCTCTACTCTCTTAGTATTGGTGTTCTCAAATAGCATAGGAATGTCTGATGATGATATTGATGCCTAAATAAAAGTTGACTTAATTGACCAGTTTTTATTTGGACTCTTCTTGTCGGTGAAATGATGAGTTCTTAGAACTTAGAATTTTGTAAGGGTCTTGACTCACCACTTGCATATGGTAGAGAAATAGGAGAGTATGTCCTAGAGAAAAGTGGATTCTGCGTATTTCCTGTCAAAAGCAAAGGAGTAAGTCCACAGGGTGAGGGCCACAGCCTATAAATGATGGAGACAGAAAACCATAGGAAGCCATGTTACATGGAGCCATCAGGTCCAGGAGGTTCACCCTGAGTACATTTTGTTTTTCTTTTAAAAAAGAGTACCATTGTCATTTTTTATTTGTTTGTGGGGTTGTTTTGTTGTTGTTGTTTTATTATTGATTTTAGAGAGAGAAGAAAGGAGAGGGATAAAGAGATAGAAACATTGATGCTCAACCGCAGAGCCACACTGGCTGGTCTACCCTGAGTACATTTACTCAGAACTCTGAAGTAGATTCATCACTGAGATTAGTGTCTGGCCCAATGTGAGTGTAGGCACACCTTGGTTTTATTGTGCTTTCCTTCATTGTGCTTCACAGATGTTGCGTTATTTTTATTTTTATTTATTTATTTTTTTTACAAATTGTCAACTGCACTGTCTACCAGCAAAAAGATTACAAATACTTTGAGACTCTTTATTGCAATGGTCTGGAACCAAACCCATGATATCTCTGAGATAGGCCTGTTCTCAGGGTTAATGAACCATATAACTTTATATAACATTTCACAAGCAGTTTTGTCAGTTGGTCTTATAGGACTGAGTTTAAACATTAGTTGGCCCTAAATCAAAAGACCTGGGAGGGAGGGGAGGAAATGAAGTTACCTTCAAGTCAGTGTTTACAAAGTATTATTTAATTGAATGGACTCTAACTTAACTTTGTGCTTTAAAAAAAAAAGGAAATTAGGCATAGGCAAAAGAACTGAAGGACTGGGCCATTGGTCATTTTTCTTGTGTGAAGCCTTTCTTTTTGTTACTTTTCTTTTAAGGAAAGCAACTACTGTGGAGAAAGAATTTCACATCTAGGTTTATGACTTAAGCAAGTCAATTAGCCTGGCTAGACTTCAGTTTTCTGGTCTATTAACAAAAAAGTTTAAATTTTAGGATTTATGTGACTATCGATTATGTTCACTTGACTCCCTTTTTTTGATCTGTGTTCACTCAGGTTCTCCTTGCCATCCTTAGTTTTTCCATATTCAAATGTAAAAAGACTCACCATCTTCATTTTTTTCTGTTCGCCTTCCCTACCTCTTCCAAACCTCTTGGCCATCTGCATTATCTCCTGTACTCTGCACATCTGAGACAGAGTCGGTGTTTGTCCCACTGGTGAGAACATTTTATTAAATGAGTATGTTATTGCATTTGGGGATTTGAGATAATCATTTAAAGTGTAATATTCCTTCCTGTGACAAGATTAAAAATTACATGTTGGACAACTGTGGTGATTACAGGGGTGGAGGGGAATGGGTAGAGGTGGTAGAGGGCATATTGGGGATAAAAGGTGATGGAAAAAAATTAAATTAAAATTTAAAAAATTACATGTCAAAGTTTAAAGACAAATCTTGTGTTGAAATAACTGGCAGGTTGCTAGCAGTGGAACTTACCTACTATCTCATCTCATTTATACTCAAAGGATAAGGGCTATTATTGAGCACAATATTCATGTCAGGTTTGATTTTTGGATTGAGTTTCATTTCATACTTAAATTTCTGTGTAGTTCAGGTTTGTGTTTGGTTTTTTAGTGGTAGGTGTTTAGTTTGAGAGCAGGGAGGAAGAATGTTTTGTGACCTAAAGCAGCAGTGAATTTTTTTTTAATGTTTTTGTATTGATTTCAGAGAGGAAGGAAGAGGGAAAGAGGGATAGAAACATCAATGATGAGAGAATCGACTGGCTGGCTCCTACACGCCCCTCCCCACCTCCACTCCCCACCCCCAGCCAACTGGGGATCAAGCCCTCAACCCAGGCATGTGCCCTTGCCTGGAATCAAACACAGGACCTTTCAGTCCACAGGCTGACGCCCTATCCACTGAGCTAAACCAGCCAAGGCAGTGAGTCTTAAATTAGGAATTCCCTTCGGACTGGTCTCTGGCCTCATTGCAGACTCCTTGCTCATGTTAACTAATCATTAAGCTGAGAAGTGCCCATTTAGTTTTTTCATTGTTCTTAATTTTATCTATCAGCCTATAACCACACAATCATTCCCTACTCACCCCCCAACTGTGGGAGCCTTTTTTTTATTTCTCTAGCCACAATGCTGTTTTTCTTAAAGAGCTTAAGTTATAAGCGTATTTTCTCCTAATGGCTGATTATTAAATTTCTTTCTATACTTTGGTGGTTAATATATTTCCAGCAATATTTGTGTGACAGTGAATGCATTTCACAATGGCTATAGCCTATGAAATCTCTTGGCATGATAAAGTGTTTGCTTCTGGAAAACTGGAGTGCCCTCACTAGAGGAGTGCTATGCTGCAGGAAGGCAGACACTATTTCTGACCCATCCTGTAGTTGAAATCTAGCCTAATGGTATAACTCTGTGTTCTTCAATTCATAAAGCCCTAACTTAGTTTTAGACTTCATGTTTCTATTAAAACATTTAGCACTATTGTAAGTGGAAGAAGGTGTTGTTGTCCTTGTACCATGCTTTTGGTACCATTTGTCTGGTTCTCATATTTACTTTTTTCTGTTGTTTTTTTTTTTTAAAAATAACACATGCTCATTGTCAAAAATTTAAATATACCAAGATCTAAAGGAGACAGCTGAAGTGCTCCCAACATCAAAAAACAGTCATCAGTAATTAGTGACCATCATTCCAATCCTCTCATTTTACGTATATGACATCATTTACTGGTTGGTCACAGGTCTCCCTGTCCCTCGCCCCTGCAGTCAGTGTAATGTAAGTTCAGTTCTGCAGTAAGGAACTGGTTTAATCTAGGAGTCACGTGTCATATGTACAACCTTTGGTCTTTAGGTCTATACTGAAGGTGACAGAGTTGGATGAGATATACTTTTCTACTAATGTGGCCTGTCAACCAATACAAACATTCCCTTAAACATGCTAAGTCCTGGGCCACATGTCACACCAAGACCTGGGGAAGTCCCTGTTTTTAGAGAAGCTGTGGTTTTAGTGGTTGCCCAGTGTATTTTATAAGTGGTAAGATGTGGAGTCAGTACAGGGCCCCAGTGGCCATCCTGCCAACTGCCTGGTTTTATAGGTGAGACTCAAGGTTTCTCATTGTTCAGTCATATTCCCAGGAATTTAGCTAGAAACACAACCTGAACAAGAAGAACCCAGATTACTTCACTCCCAACCCAGAGTTCTTCTAGGCTGCCGCACACGATATTCAGAGAAGTGGGCAAAGTTGGAGGTAAGAGCACAGCTTTGGAGCCAGAGATAGGATTAGCCTTAAATCTTGGATTCACCACTTTCTAACTCTGTGACCTTTGACAGCATCTCTAAGATTTTGTTCTCTTATCTGTAAAATGAGGATATTACCTCATAGGGTTATTGAGGAAGTAAGATAATGTTTTAAGATACTTCAACATAATTCCTGCAAAGGGACATGTTGGATAATGAATAAATTAATAGTAGCTTTTGTTGACACATTCTCAATCCTTTGGACTCCAACATCACTGGATTTGGGGGCTGAAAGGGAGGGGCCCTGAGATCATCTAGTTGTCTCTGTTTTACAGATAAGGAAACTAACACACTGAGACATTAACTGGCTTATGTGAGACCCACAGCTCCTTCATTCAGAGCCTAGCTCAGTGCCCAAGTTTATTAGTTTATTAGACCTACATTCTTTGAGACCTGGTAAAATAAATGAAGCCCAAAGTGGGGCTATGTATTTTTCATGAAACTACTTCTAGGAATGTTCTGGCATCTGACATAAACCTGCTTTTGATATAGATTATTACCATAGTTCTGTGATTTTTTTTTTTATTTTTTTTTTGACAGCTCATAGAAACTAAGATGTCAGATAATGGCTTAAGAGAAAGTGCTTATAATTTGGTCATCTTAAACTCAGATTAACTTCTTGAGGTTTCTGCAAGAAATCTTCGGGCGGTTTACCATTTTGTCTATTTTGCTCTCCTTTTTTCTAAGACCCCATCTTCCCTAGTTTTGCATGGCTTCCTCTCAAAGTAATCCAAAATATAGTTCTTAAGTCTTAAAAATAAAAGGTCTTTCTTTCCTTTTGGATTTTGGTTATCTTGATTATTAAAACCTACATCTGTAGTGTTTCTGTTTTTTTTGAGGATTTGGGTGTTTTCAGAATACAAACTTATATAAAGACTATATAAAGTTCTTACTCTCAGGAAAAATAGTAGACTGATGTTTTTGCCTTGAGGCATTTAGAGAAAACTTGTATACCCCCTCACCTCAAAAAGTGTCTCACTGTCCTGTAGCATTACACCACAACTGGGAAATCTCAGTGTGCTATGTCATTGTGTGGATTCAGAGAAAGGAAATCTGACGGAAAAGCCTACAGAAAGAAAAGGAGTCTTGAACGCAAAAAAGTCTACATTGCGGTATATCACAGCAGAAGCAAGAAAAGCTGACAAGGTCTGGGAAGACAGAACTTTATACAAGAGAGTGTCTGCATACACATATACAAGGGAGTGGATGCATATATACAGTGTCCCCTGAAAATGCCTGCACACACTTTGAATAATTATAAAGGCAGCGTTTATAAAAATATATTTCATTTTCAAAATTGAACTATCAGCTGTTAACGTGTGTATCATTTTAGGAAGGCATCCTCTGTGTGTAATGAAAACTTGAGAAATCCTTCTACTTGTGTCTTTTCCAGGCTTTCCATTTTCATGTCTGCTCAGCAGCTAAATACAGAGCCTTGCATGGGTTAGATACCCTCAATATAACTTAACTGAATTAAATTCTATTTTAGGGTAACAGTGCTGCCCACATACATACACACTGTGCCTCTAATACTATTTGTCCATCTTGTTGCTAACTAGAACGCTGCATGTCCCGCTAGCTTGCCCTGTAGCCTAGGAGCGCGAGGAGCCGTGAGTAACCCTTCACCCGCAGGCCCAGGTTGAGAGTGGTCCCACCATTAGGATAAGACTGGCTCTCATTCCCACTGAACTGACCATCCTTACTTCCCATTTATTTTTCTTCCCTCCGTGCTTGCTTCCTCAACAACATATATTACCTACTAGGCTGTATAACCAGTTTCTAAAGGGCAAGCATCAAATCACCATTTCAGGAGTCCATTTCAGATGAGTGGTAGTAGGTAGATTGGAGGAATTAAATATACTTCCCAAGGGGGTCTACCCCCCCCCCCCAGACAAAAAAAAAGATCATGAGCTCCCCTCCTCCCATACATACATACAGTCAAGGTCATATGTTCAAACACAGGTGTACTTAACCCTGACAAAGATTTAATGAGCCCAAATGTAAAACAGTACAAAAGAGCAATTTTATTTTAATTGTCCATTTGAAGTCCATTTTTCATTCTAGATTGAAATTCTTGCCCTCGATGGTTTGGCTCAGTGGCTAGAGCATCGGCGTGCTGACAGAAGCATCCCAGGTTTGATTCCAGTCAAGGGCACATGCCCGGGTTGCAGGCTCAGTTCCCAGTGGGGGGCTTGCAGGAGGCAGCTGATGGGTGATTCTCTCTCAGCAGTGATGTTTCTCTCTTTCTCCCTCTCCCTTCCTCTCTGAAATCAATAAAAATGTACACCCCCCCCCCAAAAAAAAAAAAATCTAAGTGCACAGCATTTTTAAAAAAAGAAACCATTTGTAACAGCATGGATGGAACTGGAGAGCATTATGCTAAGTGAAATAAGAAAGAAAAATACCACATGATCTCATTTATGGATAATAAAGACCATTACAAACTGATGAACAAAAATAGATACAGAGGCAGAGCAGCATCGAACAGACTATCAAACTGAACAAACTCAAACTACAGCCAGAAGGCCGGACAGGATTGGGGGGAGGATTAAGAGATCAACTGAAGGACTTGTATGCATGCATATAAGCATAACCAATGGACATAAGACACTGAGGAGGTAGGGGTGGCTGGGGGAAGGTCAAGGGAGGGGGGAAAAAAGACATTTGTAATACTTTAAGCAATTAAAAAGAATTCTTGCAAAGATCATTTTACTTTCTGCCTAGAAGATGAACAATTAAGCAGACTATTATATACTAGAGACTTAAAGCAGGAAATTCATGCACTTGGGGGAGGGGAGGTCCCTTGGCCCAGCCTGCACCTTCTCACAGTCTGGGAGCCCCCAGAGGATGTCCCACTGCCTTGGAGGTGGGAGAGGCTCCTGCCTTCACCACTGCACTCAGCAGCTGTGAGCCTGGCTTCTGGCTGAGCAGCGCTCCCCCTGTGGGAGCACATGGACCACCAGGGGGCAGCTCCTGCATTGAGCATCTGCCCCCTGGTGGTCAGTGCACATCGTATCTACTGGTTGTTCTGCCATTTGATCAATTTGCATATTAGCCTTTTATTATATAGGATAGTTAGTATTTATCAAGTGTGGTATCTAAATGTACAGTGACCAATGACAGTATTTGGAGAGTTGGAAGATTTAAAAACTTGAAGATTTCTGGACAAATTATAGCTCATATTGCAAGTAAATAGAAGCATGTGCCATGTCCTGTGTCACACACATGTACAACTTTCCTCATGGGCTTATAATTTCAAGAGAGCAATTGTTAAATCTGAAGCCTAACCATGCCCTGTGTGACAGGTACCTATGAGCACCCATTAATTTCCTACTCAAATACCTAAGTAGTATCAGAAATTTAGAACTATTCTGTTACCATACTTTTTGGAATCCATTCTTTGGGACCTCATATCCTAATGTCTAAATGTTTAAGCTCATCTAGCTAAAAGAAAAAGTATTTTGTTTGTTTTAATCCCAGCTTCTACATGGGCAGTCATTTTTAATTTGAAGAGTAGCAGGTCTTAGAGATCATTAAATAAGTTTTCTCAGCCTAAATTAAATAAGGAAGAGCATGAAAACAGTGTTCTTGAGGACATCTTTAGAAACTATGGAAAAGTTGCCATCTTGCTTTCTAATAATAAATATAAATTGCATGTAATAGCGATAAGACTTGAGATTCACTGAGCTAACAATTTATCTTAGTAATGAAATTGTATTTCTCTGCTAATGAACTTGGTGAGATAGTAATTATGAGTAGATCTGCAGAATATGTAAGAGAACCATTAGTTTACTTTTGAGAGAATTGCTCCCTGTGACATATAGTCATTATTTTCTCTCTTTTTCTTTTTTTTTTTAAATTTTTTAAAAATAATTTTATTGATATTTTACAGAGAGGAAGGGAGAGGGATAGAGCGTTAGAAACATCAGTGAGAGAGAAACATCGATCAGCTGCCTCCTGCATACCTTCCACTGGGGATGTGCCCACAACCAAGGTACATGCCCTTGACTGGAATTGAACCTGGGACCTCTGAGTCGGCCGGCCGATGCTCTATCCACTGAGCCCTGAGTCAGGGCTCTCTGTTTATTTTTTATTCTGTGTATGTAGTTTCCATAAGGAAAAAAAATTAATATTTCCCCCATTTTTCAGTGTTCATTGAGTAAAACTGAAGCTTTGGGAAAGTGTTATGTTTATCCTATAGTTTTGTGTGCCTACTAATACACATGCCACATAGTAACCCAGGAAGACACCTAGATCCTAATTTGAGAATAAAAATTAGATTAAGGTTCTGTTTTTCTGGTCACCTAAAAAGCAGAATGTTTATTAACACTAGAAGTCAAGGTTTTCTCTATCAGGAACTCTTTGCCAAGAAACCTCAATAAAACATTTCCTATGATACTTTGCTCTAATCATATGAATGCTTGAGACACGGGATACTAGCATTATAGATATCACTTGATATATTTTCCCAAAGGGAACAAAATATTATTAGTCACACACACTGCTTTACTTGGTGAGGTTAGAGATTGTTTGGCTTTCTGTCTGACCCTAATTATTTCCAGCCATTTTCAGAAAACAGCAGGAACACTGTAGCTTCCTTGATCACAAAGGGAGGATCATAGGTGTCATACTTATGGGTTCATTCCCCAGATATTTACATAGAAGAAGGGCACAGGTGTCCCTGGATGTCATCAAACATCATGAGGAAAGAGTGTGCTACGAACAACCCTCATTGTGAAGTCCTGATAGGTGCCAATCTCTAATTATTGGGAAGTGAGTTTCCAAGACCACTCAACAGATTACAGTAATGCCCCTTATTTGTGGCTTCATTTTCTGTCATTTCAGTTACCTGCAGTAAACCATGGTCTGAAAATATTAAATGGAAAATTGCAGAAATAATTCATTAGTCATGGCTAGATGATCCTCCTTTTGATGTATAGTCAGAAAGTCAATAGTAGCTACATCACAATGCCTACGTCATTCACCTCACTCCATCTCCTCACATAAATTTTGTATCTTCTCAGATCACCATAAGAAGAGTTAGTACAATAAGATATCTTGAGCCCTGGCCAGGTTTTCTCAGTGGTTAGAGGATTGGCCCTCAGACCGACGAATCCCGGATTTGATTCTGGCCAAAGGCACATACCTCAGTGTCAGGTTGCAAGTTCAATCCATGGCCCTGGTTGGGGCGAGAGCAGGAGGCAACCAATCCATGTGTCTCTCTCACATCAATGTTTCTCCCACCCGCCTTTCACTCTTGGCGCCACCCACTTCCTCCCTCCCTTCTACTCTATCTAAAAATCAATGAGAAAAATATCCTTGGATGAGGATAAATTTTTTTTTTAAAGATATTTTGAAAAGATTCCACATTCAGTTAGATTTTACATTACATTATAACCCTATTTTATTGTTCTTGTTAATCCCTTACTGTGCCTAATTTATCAATTAAACTTTATCATGTGTATGTATAGGAAGTAACATAGTGTATATAGGGTTCAGTACAATCCACAGTTTCAGGCATTCACTGGGGCTCTTGGAACGAGTCCATCATGGATAATGGGGAACTCCCGTACTCAAGTATTTCATAGTGAATATGGCTTTAAGCATCCGGCTGACTACATTGGCTCAACTCAGTGTTTACAGAAAATACCTCACAGAAGTCCCCAAAATACCTTCTAGCTTTAGACATCGGTAGGATAATGGCAGTTTAGGCTTCATATTAACTGTTGATTCTTTTTTCTTTTTCAATCCTCACCTGAGGACATGTTTTCTATTGATGAGAGAGAGAGAGAATATTGCAGCATTTGGTTGCCTTCTGTACACACCCAACTGGGGACTGAACCCATCACCCTTTCAGTGCACAGAAAGATGCTCCAACCAACCGAGCCACTCTGGCCAAGGCAACCATTGATTCTTTGTAACTCTATACATCTGGCAGGGAAAGGATGAGGATATTTACACTTGAAGAAAAGCTTTTTTTAAATTTTAAATAACAAACTGCTTTGTTTATTTTAGAATTTTCCCGTATTATTACCCTCAATAACAGAAAGAAGGGGAGACTGGGTGATGACGATACATCCAGCTGCATTGAAGTTTCTTTCAGAGCCAGAAAAGACCCAAAGCAGCCACTGTCCTCTTGCCCTTGCCAACATTCTGGGGAAAATCACATGTTTAGACAATAGTCTCAAGCCAAACATTTTTATATGTATTCTAGTAAATTAACATATTCTTGTGTTTTGTATTTTCTCAACTATGTCTTTACTTGATCCTTTTCAGTTATATTTTTCTGTTACTGAAAGCTTCCTGTCCTTTCCTGTTACAGGATTATAGCTGGACAGACATCCGCTGCCCCTTTGAAAAACGAAGAGATGCAGCATGCGTGTTTTGGGACAATGTTGTATACATTCTAGGTGGCTCTCAGCTCTTCCCCATAAAACGAATGGACTGCTATAATGTGGTGAAGGACAGCTGGTATTCCAAACTGGGCCCCCCAACACCTAGAGACAGCCTTGCTGCCTGTGCCGCAGAGGGCAAAATTTATACATCTGGAGGTTCTGAAGTCGGTAAGGACTTTCTCAGTGTTTTTGTTTGGGGTATGTGTTCTAAAGCCAAGTACCTGGGCTTTCATATTTAATTAAACAGTTGGTGTTATTTATTCAGATATTTTTTGACATAATTTAAATGGATATGCTACATTTTAGAGCCCATTTCC
>PVJC01037956.1:0-16951 GCA_004026665.1 Murina feae
GCAGGCAGTTGCAACAGAACCCTTTGATTTGCTCTAGTTCCGTGGCTGTTGGCCTCCATCTTGGCTGGGTTAATTTGCATACAGCCGCTCTGATTGGTTGTTGGCCTCCATCTTGGCTGGGTTAATTTGCATACAGCTGCTCTGATTGGCTGGTGGTAATGGTCACATTTGCATGTTTCTCTTTTATTATAGAAGATATATATATATATATATTTCTTAATTTTTTTATTGATTTAAGAGAAGAAGGGAGAGGGAGAGATAGAAACATCAATGATAAGAGAGAATCATTTATTGGCTGCCTCCTGCATGCCCCCTACTGGGGATCAAGCCCGCAACCCAGGAATGTGCCCTTGACCAAAGTTGAACCTGGACTCTTCAGTCTGCAGGCCAATGCTCTATCCACTGAGCCAAACCAGCTAGGACTACCTGGGCCTCAATTTTACTGAAGGAGTTACACCTATAAGTCCTATAACCTTTTTCAATTTATAATTGAAACCTTTGATACACCATTATTTTATATTGCTTTTACTTAGGGTTGGCTATGATTTTTTACTGTTCTTGAGATAAAGTATGATATAATGTTTTAAAATTCCTAAGATCTTCATAAATTCCTTATACTTTATCCTTTATTATCCTCATCAAACTTTTTGTAGTGATTGATAATCAAAATCTTTAAATGAAGTATTTTATTTTGGAAGACTGCAAAGAATGACACCAGAAAAATAAAAATTCTCAGCTGGGTTGGGAAGGGAGAAAACTAGATCAGAAAAAAGGAGATGACAGCCATACAAAAGCAAACAAAACCAAGGAAATCCTGGCAGGGTCAGAGTTATGCACACTGGGCCCTAATCAACATGACTAGGATCATAAAATTTATGAGAATTGCACAGGAGCAGAATTTAGGTCTCCCAACTTTCTAGTTAATGTCCTAACACTGCACTATACCTATAGTATCATTTGAAATGTATTATTTAATTTTACCTAGAGATTGAAGATACATGCATGAAATATTCTTTTATAATTTATTTGTATAGGTTTTTCTAATCACTTAACCTATTTTCTGGCTGCTTCTGCTGTTGCTTTTGGAATTGGTTTCTTTGCTTTGGCATCAGCTTTGTGGTTCCTGATTTGCAAACGAAGGTAAGATTTATCGGAATATTTTACTTTTACAAATCCAATGAAAGAGTTTTTCAAATGCTATTAAGTTTAAATAACAAAAATAGTGTTGGTTCTGTAATTTGAGATTTGGTTATCGACCCTTTGATTGGGAGGGAAAGCTTTACATGTTTACAGTAGCCTAAAGGAAGAAGTTTAGTAATATAATTGTCCAAATAGTATAATAGCAATCTTCATGCATTAAAATTTTAAGAAATAATGAGATCTATTGTATTTTCTAGAAGACATATGTTTGAATTATAGTATAAGGCCAGAAATTTAAAATTGTTTTCACTATTACTAGAGGTTAAAAACATAACTGACAGGAAGACTCTCTTTCTTCACAAGATACTTAAGAAAAGATCTGTAGTCTTTTCCCAGACACAGAAAAAAAGATACTTAACACCTCAGTGCCTTTTAACCTAACATTTGGTGTTTTCTTCTTTTATTGAATTTATTGAGTGACATTGGTTAATAAAATTATATAGGTTTTAGGTGTACAGTTCTATAATACATCATCTGTATATTGTATTCTGTGTTCACCACCTCAAGTCAAGTCTCCTTCCATCACCATTTATGCCCCCTTTACCCTCTTCTACCTCTCCCCACCCTGCTGTCTCTCTGGTAATCACCTTACTGTTGTCTGGGTCTGTGAGTTGTTTGTGGGTTTTTTTGGTTGGTTGGTTGGTTGGGTTTGCTTAATCCTTCCAACTTTTTCACCCAACCTCCCAAATCTCTCCCCTCTGGCAGGTGTCAGTCTGTTCTCTGTATCTATGAGTCTGTTTCTATTTTGTTTGTTAGTTTACATAAGTGAAATGGTATGGTACTTGTCTTTCTCTGACTGGCTTATTTCACTTAGCATAATACTCTCCAGGTCCATCCATGCTTTTGCAAAGGATAAGATCCCACCCCCACCCCTACCTTTTTCTTTATGACAGAGTAGTATTTCATTTTGTAAATGTGCCATACCTTTTTTATTCACTCATCTACTAATGAGCACTTAGGCTGTTTCCAAATCTTGGCTATTGTAAATAATGCTGTACTGAGCATAGGGGTACACATATTTTTTTCAAATTAGTGTTTCAGGTTCTTTGGGTATATTCCCAGAAGTAGAATTGCTGGGTCATAAGGCAGTCCCTTTTTAATTTGGGGGGGGGGTAACTCTATACTGCTTTTCAACCTTTCATCTCATTGTACACATGAAGTAATTACTAAAATTCTGTGGCACACCAAAAAATATATTTTTTGCCAATCTGACAAAAAAATAGGTATAATTTTGATTCATTCACACTAGGCAGCTATTGCATTGGCTGTTGTCATTTTTTATTTGACAATATAAGGGAAAATAGGTCAGTGCTCCTAACTAAATAGTCAGCTATCAGCATGTTTTAAAAATTCTTGCAGCACACCAGTGTGATGCAGCATACTGGTTGAAAATCGCTGGACTAGTCAACAATAAAAAAATTAAATTGAAAAAAGAAAAGAAAATCACTGGGCTAGAATATGGAGGTTTAATTTTACTGTTTGTGCTATCAGGATTTAAGCTGAGGAATGACACATTATCATCATAATAATAGTTAACATTGAGTGTTTATTACATACTAATGATGTATGTGCTTTATATATTATCTCATTTAGACTTCATAATAGTATTCTCATATTAAAGGTAATAATGTCACCTATAGATGAATTAAACACTTCTTAAAATTTGAGATATAATCCACATACAAAAAGTGCATAGATTTTAAATGTATTATGATGAATTTGAACAAACACATTCCCATGCAACCACAATCCCAGTCAAGATGTAGAACTTTTCCATCACCCTGTAAAGTTCCTTCATGCTCCTTTCTAGGTATTACTCCCTCCTTCTACCCAGAGACAATCATTATTCTAATTTTTATCATCATAGATTAATTTTGCCTGTTCTTGAATTTCATGTAAATGGAATCATATGGGCTTTATGCCTGCTTTTTTCACTTAGCATATTTTTGAGGTTTATTTATGTTCCTGTATTTTATCTGCAGTTCATTCTTTTTATTGATGACTAGTATCCCATTGTATGAATTCATCTGAGTTTGTTTATTTATCCTTCTGTCAATGGACATTTGGGTCATTTCAAGTTTTTAGCTGTTAGGAATCAGGCTGCTGTGAACATTCTTGTATAAATATTTTTGTACATGTGCTTTCACTTCTGTCGGGTAAATACCTGAATGGATCATATGATTAACTTTGTAAGAACCTGCCAGTTTTTCAAAGTTGGTGTACACTCCAACTGGAAATGTGTGAAAGTTCTGATTTGTGTTTTTTAAAGATTTTTCTTGCCTGTGAAGCCTGAATTTTAATGATTTTAATGGAGCAAGAGTGAAAGCAGAGAGATAAGTTAGGAGGCTTTGCATAGTACAGATGAGAAATGATAGTGCCTTGACTAATATGGAAGTAGAGGAGAAGGGAAGAAGTTTTGGAATATGTTTTGCAGGTTAAGTCAGAGGGCTTTATGAGTTACATGAGGTAAGGAAAGATAAGTGAAATGGCCAGATTAATGCTAACACCTAGGTACTGTGAGCAACTGAGTATTTGTTCATGCCATTTACTGGGTAAGGAAATGATTAGAGGAGAGAGTAAGCTGAGGGAGTGGTAATAAACTAGGAGTTGTGTTCTGGATGTACTTTTGAAAGCTTATTAGACATCCAAGTGGAAATTTTAAATAGACAGTTGGATTTGACATATATGAATTTCACGAGAGAAGTCAGGTCTGAAGATTTAGGTTCTCTAAAGGCATAGAACTGGGTGAGACTAGCCAGAAAATGAGGTGTGTGTGTGTGTGTGTGTGTGTGTGTGTTTTAATTGAGTTCAGAATGATGGAGGGAGAGGGGGCAGGGAGAAAGAGATAGATCTATCCATTTCTACTACCACACTACCTTATCCAAATTTTATCCCCCACATAGACTACTGCAGTAGGAGTTATAAGTGACACCATACTTTCACTATCACCCTTGTTTAATCTTTTCTCCATACTTAAGGCAGACATTGTCCAAATAAAAGTGACCCCACCCTTATACCCCAACCCCACTATATTATAAAGAATTTACCATTACTTTTAGGATAAAGACGAAAATGACATGACTTTTACATCTCTACATGGTCTTCCCATGCATATTCCCCAAATTTATCTTCCATTTTCTCTCTTACTTTCTGTGCTTCCACTACAATGTTCTAATCTGGCCACTAGGACTTTGGACTTGATATTCTCTCTGACTAGAATATTCGTACTCCCACATCTCTCCTCCAGCACCACACTATCTAATAATTACTCTCTTTTCTTCACATGTTAATTCAACTATCCCTTCCTCAGAAAGCCTTCCCTGACCTCTCTAACCAAATTAATTCTCTTTGTTATATAGCATGCACACAGTACCAGGTAACTTTCCTTGATAACACCTTCCATACTTGCAGTTTTTTTATTTTCTTGTGATTATTTCATTGTCTGTCTTCCTTACTAGTGTGTAAGTTCCATGAGAGCAATGGTAGTTCTATGAGTGTAGTAACTGTTTATTTTCCTTTGCCACTATATCTAAAACTCCCAGCACAACGCCTGACAGTAAATACTCAATAACTATTAAGTAATTGAATGCAATGACTGAATAAACCTTAATTATTAATACCTCATTAAGTAACATACATAGACTCTAAGATTAATTTGGAAATTCTCTAGAATCTCTGAAAGAAGAAATGGCAATTAACATTATTATTTAAATCATTAAGTTTAGAATGACTGTTAGAAACTACATTTCCTTATACATAACTGTCTTTGATCATCTGGGGTTTTATTTGCTGCCTTTTTATTTTAAACCCACTCTCAAAATTATTTGTGGTTGTACGGATAAAGAGCACAGGTACCCTTCTTTTATAAGTTGTCAGTTTCAATTTAGTTTCCTTCCATTTACTTTTGTCAGAGACATTATTCAGTATAAAATTGACCATTGAGTTTTATTTCACTTACTTACTTTGTCATTAAAGACAAACTTATGAAAAGACTAATTAACATTAAAACCAATCAATTATCTCACAACCAGGAAGAAGGATAAAAAAACTCACGGTTACATATGATTTCACTCATATATGGAAACTAAAGAACAAAATAAACAAACAAAATAGAAACAGACTCCTAGATACAGAGAGCAGATTGACAGTTGACAGAGGGGAGGGGGTTTGGGACTGGGTGAAAAGGTGAAGGGATTAATATAAATTGGTAGTTCCAGAACAGTCACAGAGATGTAAATTACAGCATAGGGAATATAAACAATAATACTGTAATAATTGTATATGGAGCAGGTGAATACTTAAAATACTGGGGAGAGGGGGACCACTCTGTAAAGTACATGGTTTTCTAAGCACTATACTGCACATCTGAGACCAATACAAAATAACAGAATAATATTGAATGTAAACTGTAATTGAAAAAAATTTTTAATTTAGAAAAACTCATGGTTGATCTTCAAACTATAAATATTAACTCTGCATAAGAAGGGGTTTAATTTACATTCTAAGACTAAAATAGTTATCGTGAAATCAGTAACACATCAGAATCAAATATATAAATTGATTTTGCTTTAAAAATTTTTAGTAATATATTTATTCTGAATTTTAAACACTGGTGATAAAACCATTGGAAACAAAATAATTTTAACTGGTTTATAATATAAGTCATTTTAAATAACAGTCTCTATAAAATATTTTTCAGAGAAATATTACAAAATTCCCAATTTAAAGCAACTGATGAGAGATGCAGCCAAAGACCATCAGAGGTGGAGAGTAAAGCTCATTCTCAGTGTGTCTTTATTTCTCGAAATTTTCATACTGGACTATTCCAATTACAGGTAGAGTGCGATGTTTTTAAATAATTTTTTTGATACCATGTCATTAGCATTGTTGTCTTTCAGTTTTGAAAGGGTATCTACAGTTATTTTTCAGTCTGAGGGACAATATCATGAGCTAAATTTAAATACTCAAACTAGCTAGTGTTTGTATTATATAACACTGAAAAACTAAATGAAAATGTCTCCTTGCATAGTTGCTTCCCTGTATCTCTATATTGTGATTGTTACAGGGTGAAGATGAATGTCTAAGAAAAACAAAGCAAAATTGCCAGGCCTATCAGAGGAAAGAGATATGGAGATAAGAGGATACTCAGATAACCAGATAATCTAACAAAACCAACTAATTAAAATTAAGGATTTATTAAGCCTTCATTATATTATAAGCTCTGCCCCTCCCACCCCTTCAACGCCCCCCCCCCACTACATTGAAGATAGTAATATAAACCCTACATTCAAGGTGCTAGCTATTTAGTACAAGTGTGAAAGGCAGACACATAATTAACTTTTTAAATGTAAATGTCAAAAAAAGTGCGATGTAAAACAAGGGAGAGACCAGTAGAAACTTAAAACTGTGATGTAGATAACAAAACAAATATTTTAGAGGTTTTATAACATTAATAGTAAAATAGCAACAAAGTGATAAGATGTCAAAATTTCATTATACATCTCGAATATTGAACTCAAGTTGAACTTAATGTTTATTCATTTGTTTAACAAACATTTTTTGAGTGCCTTAAATATGGCACACTGGTTTTGGCACTTAGTCTATATAAACAAATAAGACATAAGTCCAGACCTTGATGATCCCCAAGTTAGTAGAGAAGAAAAACATAAACAAAAAATTAGAACATCTATACTAATATAAGGGTAATATGCTAATTAGACTGGGAGACCTTCCAGATGTCCTTCTGGACAAAGCCATGGTGGCGGGGTTGAGGCAGAGGCAGTTAGGGGTGATCAGGCCAGGAGGGGAGGGCAGTTGGGGGTGATCAGGTGAGTGGGTGGAGGAGGGTGGGCAGATAGGGGCAAGCAGGCTGGTGAGGGGGAAAGTTGGGGGCAATCAGGCCAGCAGGGGGGAAAGTTGGGGGTGAGAAGAATCAGGCAGGCAGGCAGGTGAGCAGTTAGGAGCCAGTAGTCCCAGATTGCAAGAAGAATGTCCCACAGCTGGTTTAGGATGTCTGATCCACTGTGGAATTGGGCCTAAACTGGCAGTCGGACAACCCCCGAGAGGTCCTAGATTGAAGAGGGTGCAGGCGGGGCTGAGAGACACCCCCCTCCGCCCTGTGCATGAATTTTGTGCACTGGGTCACTAGTTATGTGATAAGAGCCACAAGATTGAAGAAATGCAGACAAGGAAACATAAAATAAGAAAGGCTTCACAGAGCAGACATATTTAGCTGGGTTTGAAAAGTAAACAGAATTTTTCCAAGAGGAAAGAAAACAAAGGACAATATGTCTAAAGGCTTGTAGCTATGTAAGGCAATATGTTCAGAAAAATTGTTTAACATTTGGACCCTAGAATTTATAGAAGGGAGTGGTGGGAAAAGATCCTGGAGATGGCATTGTGAGGAGCCTTATTTGCAATTTAAGGATTTTGGATCTTACCACATGCTTTACAAATCCACTATAGGCATTATGGGATTATGGTCAAGAGCATAGACTGAAGAGGTTAGAATCATTGCTCTACGACTACTAGCTGCATAGTTTTAGTTACTTAACTTCTCTGCATAGAAGTTACTTAACTTCTCTGAGTCTCAATTTCCTCACCTGCAAAATGAGGATGATTTTGTCTCCATAGAATTGCTATGGGAATTAAATGAATTAATATATAAAAAGCACTCAGAAGAGTACTTGGCCACATAGTGAGCACCATAGAAGTATACTGTTATTATTATGGAAGGGCTTTAAGCAGGCAGGTTTAATGATCAGATTAATTCTAAAGTATTTAAAGAAAGCTCTGACTTTCAAATGAAGGATACTTTGAAATAGAGATAGCATTGCAGAGAAAACAACTGTTTCTATGTTATGTTAAAATAAAGTTTTAAAAAGCAAAAAAATAGTGTTTCTATGTATCTAGTTAATATTAATTGAATTTACTGACACTCATCATATACTAGGAATTTTGCTAGGTACTATTAATATAATGGTGTCTTCAGATCTAATGGTGAATACATAAAAAAAGAATTAAAAAATGTCATGAGTGCTATAATGAAAGAAGTACATACTAGTATATAGAGGTACTAAATTTTAATTAGGTTGTTTATTGTTCATTCAGCAAATATATAATAAATGCTTATATGCCAGGCACTGTTCTAGGCAACTGGAAATTTAGTAGTGAACAAGAGAGGCAAGAGTCCCTGCTCTCATGAGATTTACAGTCTAGTGCGAGAGATAAATCATGTATAAGTAAACACAAATTTAGGACTCTGGATAGTCAGTGAAAGGAACCTAATTCAGAATGAAAGATATCATAAAACATAGTACAGATAGTGTTTTCCTCAGCCACAACCAGTTTCAGTATATTAAAGACTCTTTTCCATATTGTCACTCTTTTTCTCATCTCAGTTTCTGCCTGTGTGTTGGCCTCTTTCTCTCCTACAACAACAGACAAGCAGGAGGATGAAAATTATTATTTCATTGTTGTTAATCCTCACCCAAGGATATCTTCTCCATTTATTTTTTAGAGAGTGAAAGGGAGGGGGAGAGGCAGAGAGAAACATCTATGTGCATGAGACACATCAATTGGTTGCCTCCTGCATGAATTCCGACCAGAGCCAGAGATCAAGCCTGCAACAGAGTTATATGCCCTTGACTGGAATCAAACCTAGGACCCTTCAGTCTGAGGGCCAATGCTCCAATCACTAAGCCAAACTAGCTATGGTGAAAATTATTTTTTAAATGTGTCTTAATTAATATAGAACTACAGCTTGGTTTCTAAAAGAGGGCTTATTGTGAAATACAACATACATATTAAGGAATATACAAACACAGTTTAAAGAATAATAAACGGAATTTTTATACCCACCACCCAGACTAGGAAATAGAACATTACCAGTGCCTTTGATGTGTCCTGAGTCTTTACCTCTTACACCCCGCACTCCCACCCTTCACTGAAGGACCCACTATTCTACAATTGCAATTAACTATGTCCTTGCCTTTCTTTACACTTTTACCATGAATGTTATAGATTCTTGAACAATATATTATTAAATTTTATATGTTTGGGGGCTCCCTTTTTGTGCAATATTACTCATTCAAGTTGGCACATGTACCTATAGTTCATTATTTTTATTGTTATATGGCGTTCAATTTTATAAATATATCAAATTTTATGTTATGGATGTTTGGTTTGGTTTTACTTGCTGTTTTTTTTTTTTTAAGGAAATGTCTATGGGGAATATATCTAACAGAATTGCTGACTTATGGGGTATATGCATGTTCAATATTATTAGATAATTACAAATTGTGTTCCAAAGTAGCTGTATCAATATGCATTACAGGCATGAATAAGTGATAGGATTGCTCCACATCTTCAAAAAAACTGACATTTTTAGGCTCCTAAATTTTTGACAATTTGATAACTGTGTAATAGCATCTCACTACAGCTTTTATTTTTCAAGAAGTTTTAGGTTCAGAGCAAAATTGAGCAGAAAATACAGTTTCCAGATACCCCTTCCCCCACATCCTCACATACTATCAACATCCAGAATGGTACATTTATTACAATTAATGAACTTGTGCTGACACATCTTTATCACCCAAAGTCCATAGTTTACATTAGGATTCATGCTTGGTGTTACACACTCTATGTGTTTTGGCAAAAGAATATTTATAATCAAGAGACTATATATAGTAGAAGGGAGAGAGAGAATGAGAGAATGGAAGTGAGGGGGAGTATCATATAGGATACTCCGTTAGAGTATCATATAGGATAGTTTCACTGCCCTAAAAATCCTGTTATTCTTTGCCTGTTTTTTCCTCCCTTGCCTCTAATCCCTGGCAAACACTGATCATTTTACTATTTCCATAGTTTTGCCTTATTCAGAATGTCATGTAGTTGGAATCATATAGTGTAGCCCTTTTAGATTGTTTTTTTCCACTTAGTAATATACATTTAAGGTTTTTCCTGACTTTTTGAAGATTGATAGCACATTACTTTCTAGCTCTGAGTAATATTCTATTTTATGAATATACCACAGTTTTTTTATCCACTTCCTTACTGAAGAACATTTTAACTGCTTACAAGTTTTGGCAATTATGGATAAAGCTGCTATAAACATCCATGTGGTAGTTTTTGTGTGGACATAAGTTTTCAACTTATTTGGGTAAATACCAATGATTGTAATTGCTGGGTAGCATGGTAAGAGGTGTTTAGTTTTGTAGGAAACTGCCGAACTGTCTACCAAAGTGGCTGTACTGGTTTGCATTCACACTAGCAATGAACAAGAGGTCCTGTTATTTCATATCTTCAGCATTTGCTGGTCAGTGTTTTGGATTTTCACCATTATAGTAGGTATATAGTGTATTTTGTTCTTTTAATTTGCTTTTCCCTAATGACATTTGAAGTTGAACATCTTTTCATATGTTTATTTACCATCTGTATATCTTCTATGGTGAGGTGTCTGTTAAAATGTTTTGCTCATTTTAAATCAGGTTGTTCATTTTCTAATCATTGAGTTTAAGAGTTCACACACACACACACACACACATACACACATACTAGGGGCCCGGTGCACAAAATTTGTGCACTGAAGAGGGGGTCCTCAGCCCAGCCTGCCCCCTCTCCCATACTGGGAGCCCTCAGGAGGTGTCCTACTGATGTCTTAGGCCTGCTCCCTGATCCCCTTGGGGAGCGGGCCTAAGCCGAAGTCTGGCCTCCCTTTGTGGGAGGTGACCAGGCTAAACAGGGGAAGCCACCAGCCCCATCACCCCACTGCTACAGCCACTACCAGTCACTGCAGCCACCAAGGTGTTTTCATCAACACAGATTCCAGTCCCTTCACTATGAAAAAATAACAACTTTCTTTAGGCATTTTCCAGATGTGTCTTTCATAGGATATGACCTTTCTTTCTTTCTTTCTTTTTTATCCTCACCTGAGGATATGTTTCCATTGATTTTTAGAGAATGTGGAAGAGAAGGGAAAAACAGAGAGAAACAACAAAGTGAGAGGAGGAACACTTTGATTGGTTGCCTCCTGCATATACCCTGGCCTGGAGGAGCCTGCAACCTAGGTATATGCCCTTGGTCAGAATTGAACCTAGACCCTGCAGTCAGCAGGCTGAGGCATTATGCACTGAGCCAAACTGGCTAGGGCAGGATATGACATTTCTTAGCCCTCCAGCAGTGGACCTTCATTTTTCTTCTCCAGGAGTGTGGTGGAAAAACCCTAGATCGCCTTTAGGGATTCTTATTACCCAAGTTACTCAAGAATATTGCCAGTGGCATACAGGGAGCTTAGCCAATGAGTGGTAAGAAAAGGTGTTTCCTCTGTAGTTCACTCCATTCACCAGCTCCACCCCTGCCCCTCCAATCCCAGCTCCACCCCTGCCCAGGCCTGTAACCTCTGGCCAAGGCTACAGGCCTGGTCAGGAGACCCCCAGACCCCTGCATTGTTGGCTCCGCCTGTGCCCAGACCTCTGTGATCACAGGCTCTGCCCCTGCCCCTCTGATCACAGGCTCTGCCCCTGCCTAGGCCCTAAGATCGTGGGCTCCATCCCTACCCCACTGCAGCCTCTGTTCAAGGCTACAAGCCTGGGCAGGAAACCCCCAGACCCCTGCTTTGCCGGCTCCACAAGTGCCCAGACTCCTGTGATCACAAGCTCCTCCCCTGTCCCTCTGATTGCTGGCTCTGTGGAGCACAGGCCTCTGCGATCTCCGGCCTTGCCCCTGCCCAGGCCTGAGACTTCTGGCCCAGACCTTATGCCTGGGTAGGGCACCCTCATACCCCTCCAATCACCAGCTCTGCCCTTGCCCATGCCTGAGGTCTCTGGCAAAGGTCTCTGGCCTGGACAGGGGACCCCCAGCCCCCTCTGATCACCTGTTCTGTCCCTCAGGGCCCCCGTCTCCTCTACCATCTGTCTTTCATAGGCTAACAGGCCTGACCACTTCAGTGGTGGGGCTGAGCTGGACTGGGCACCACCATCTTGTGGCTATGGGGGCAGCCATCTTGTGGCTATGGGGTGGCCATCTTTGTGACAGAGTGATGCCTAATTTGCATATTACTCTTTTATTAGGATAATGTTTTTATTGATTTTAGAGAGGAAGGGAGAATAGAGAGATAGAAACATTAAAGAAAGAGAAACATCGATTGGCTGCCTCTTGCACACTCCCTACTGGGAGTGGAGCTCACAGCCCAGGCATGTGCCCTGAACTAGAACCAAACTGGTGACTTCTTGGTTCCTGAACCACACCGGCTGGGTGTCTTTTATATACTTTTAATAACAGTCTTTTTACCAGATATGTCTTTTGTAAACATTTTTACCCAGTCTGTGACTTATCTTCTCATTCTCTTAATATCTCACTATAGTTTTAATTCATATTTTCTTGCTAAAAAAGGTGATTGTCTTTTCTAAACATCATTGGCCATTATAGTTTTCTCTTATGTAAACCAAGGGCCCGGTGCACAAAAATTTGTGCACTCAGGGAGTGGGGGTCCCTCAGCCCGGCCTGTGCCCTCTTGCAGTCTGGGACAACTCGGGGGAGATGTCCACCTGTTGGCATGCCTGGCCAGCCTGGGTGAGGGGCTGGGGGCCATTTTCAGGCTGCCCACAGCCCCTTCAGGGTGGGTGGGCTGGTGAGTGCAGGCCTGGACGTTTCCTACCAGAGGGCCCACGATCGCACATGCCTGGTGGGCCCCCACTGCTGAGGGGACACACCTGACGCAGAGCTGGGTGGCGAGCCAGGGGTAGACGCTGGTGCAGGATCCCTCGGTGGGGCCATGCTGCTGAGCAAACACACCCGGGGTGGAGCCGGACAGCGGACTGGCTTCGGATTCTCCACACTGTGCAGCAGATGCTCCCATACGTCCTGTGGAGGCCCCCGGGGGGGGCGGATGAAGGTAGCAGACCCTGGACGGGTGCTCCCACATGCCCCTGAGGAGGCCTCCGGGGCAGAGCCAGGCAGCAGACCCAGGACAGGTGTTCCTGGACACCCCGTGGAGGCCCCCAGGGCAGAGCCAGGCAGTGGACCCAGGACAGGCACTCTTGGACACCCCAAGGAGGCCTCCGGGGGGCAAAGCCAGGCAGCAGAGTATTCAACCATTTGACCAGTCACTATGACGTGCACTGACCACAAAGGGGCAGATGCTCAATGCAGGAGCTGCCAAGCTGCAGTGACTTGGCAGCAGCAGTTCTCGGGTGACACACCCTGAAACCATAGAGGAAGAGCCCAGTTTCTCATGGGGCCGTGTGCAATTCAAACTTTGGCCATGGGTTATGTTGTCGCTGGGTCACTGTCAGCTCTGAATCTGGTTTACTGCACACTTGCATTTGCGTTCCACCCCCTGTATGACAGCAACTTTGCAGAGTGCCCTCTCACACTCCAGGACCCCTCGGTGGATGTTGGAGAGCCAGTTTTGGCCTGATCCCCACAGTCCAGGCCAAGGGACCTCACCTGCCAGAGGGACCCCACCTGCCAGAGGGACTTGCAGATGCCGGGGAAGGACCACAGGAAGGTTGGCTCCAAGTTGTGTCCGGCCCATCTTGCCCAGTCCTGCCCCACCAACCACCTTCTAATTAATTTCCTTTCAATGTGCACAAATCCATGCACCAGGTCACTAGTATAAGATATGAGGTTTAGATCAAAGTTAATTTTGGGGGGCTACTGATGTCTAATCCAGTAATGTTTATTGAAAAAACTGCAACTTTTGTAAGAAATCTGTTGGGCTATATGTGTAGGTCTGTTTCTGGATTTTTCTATCTGCACGATTGATCTGTATGTGTAGCACTACAAATACCATACTCTAGCTGTATAGTGGATCATAAAATTGAGTAGCATGTTTCCTCTAATTTAATTCTTCTTCAACATTGTTGTAGCTTTCCTTGTTCTTTTTGCCTGTCATATAAATTTTAAAATAAACTTATCTCTACCTACAAAAAATCTTGTTGAGATTGGAATGGGAATTACATTTGGTTTATAGATTAGTTTTTAGTGAACTGATGATTTTATTAAAATTGTTGTTTATATTGACCTATGCTCTGTGTTTTTAGCAGATTTTCTTCGTACACAATCTTGTTATCTGCAAAACACATTTGTTTTACTTTTTTTCAATCTCTATGCTTTTATTTTATTTTCTTATCCCATTGGGTAGGACCTCCAGTATAAATATGAGCAGACGTATTGAGAGCAGTGTTTCTAATCTTAGAATATATTTAGCTCTTCACCAATAAGTAGGAGGTTAGCTATGAGATTTTTAGAGATGAATATTGTCAAGTTAAGGAAATTCCTTTCTATTCTTAGTTTACTGAAAGGCTTTTTTTTTTAATCAATAAGTTCTGAATTTTGCCAAATGCTTTTTCTGCATCTTTTGAAATTGTTCACATGGGTTTTCTCTTTTATTTTGTTAATGTGGATTACAGTGAATTTCAAATGTTAAACCAACTTGTATTCCTAGGGGAAAAAAACTCATTGGATTTTATTTACTAATATATTTTAAATAATTTTTGCATCTATGTTTACGAGGGATATTATTCTGTAATTTTCTTATCTTGTAATATCTTTGTTAAACATCAATATCAATTATTCATAAAATGAATAGAAAGTGCTTTTATTTTATCTCTGTTAAGTTTATTGGCATACAATTTTTAATAGCATCCTCTTATTCTTCTAATATCTGTAGAATTTTTAGTGATAGCACTCTTTATTTCTGATTATAGTATTGCTAGGAAGTTTTCAATTTTATTATTCTTAGACTTTTCTTTTTTTCCAATATAAGCATTCAATATTCACATTCCCTCCAAGCAATGCTTTTGCTTCCCACAAATTTTTATTTTTTTCATCATTATACAGTTCAAAATATTTTGAAAATTCTTTTCTTCATCTCTAATGATACTGACATTTTTTAACAATACAGGCCAGTTATTTTATAGATCATAGACTGTTCCTCAATTTGGCTTTTCCTTGTGATCAAATTCAGTTTATCACATCTAGAGGCATAGAGTGTTCATCTGCTTTTCATAAGTAATTTTAGTTAATCACAAAGATGATGTCTGTTCTTCCTCATGATATATTATTCCTATTTTTATCCTAGCAATTAATAAACAATCTGTGGTGGCACTTCGAAATCATGTAAATACACTTCTTTTCATCAAACTCTACTTATTAGCTATAGAAATTATTCTTGCCTGAGCTAGTCTTTACAAAACTATAGCAAAGTGATGATCTTTCCAATTTACCATCTGCTTATCATTTGGCTTCTACTGTGAAGAAGATGCTCTCTTTCTTTATTTATTTATTATCGGTATAGACTCATGGATTTCTATATATCAGCAGATCAAAATCCGTTACTATCATTAATTTGGTGCTCAAATTTTCCCAAATTTAACCAGTGCGCATCCTTTCAAGACTGTTCCTCTCTTTTTGATATGTCCCCATATTTTTAGAGTCCTTCTGATACTATAGCATCATTTTTAATAGTTGAAAGAATTTCTATTGTACTAATATCTATGCAATAAAATACATTTAACTGTTTCTTTAGAATTTTAAGTTGTAGGTTTTGAAAATACTAAATAATGTTGTGATGAGTATATTACTAACAATATTTACACAAACCCAAAATTATTTATTTGGCATAATTAATTTCTAGAAGTAAATTTGCTAAATTGCTCTCTGGAGAAATTCTACCTATTTATATGTAACAAACATAAGAATGCCCATTTTATTATTACCTTAGTTTGGGCAGAATTTTAATCAGTCCAGGGTTTTACTCTGTGGTTCCCAGATCAGAAATATCAATATTACCTGGGAGCCTGTTAGAAATGCAGAATCTAATGAGTCAGAATCTGCATTTTAACAGGCTCTTCAGTGGCACATTGATGTGTGAGAATCAGTGTTCTAAAATAATTTATATAGGAGTCACAAATTGAATTGGTCCTAAATTTAGGCAAGGTAAGCTCAGCAGTCTATACTGGCATTTATATTAACAAAAGGTGAAAGTGACAAAGAAGTAAAGTTGGTTATTGAAAAAGTGGTAGAGGCCTAGTGCATGAAATTCATGCAGGGCTAGGGTCCCTAAGCTTGGCTGGCAATCAGGGCCAATCAGGTTCCCTGCCTCCCTGCTCCCCTGCCTCCTCCTTCTCTTGCTCTCTCAGCACCCCACTGCCACCACTGGTCACCTGTCATGTTCCACACCACCCACTGGTGGTCAGCACACATCATAGTGAACAAGTGAACTCCTGGTCTCCTGGTCGAATTCCTGAGAGGACACTTTGCATATTAGCCTTTTATATATATACTAGGGGCCCGGTGCACAAAAATTTGTGCACTCGGGATGGAGGGAGTCCCTCAGTCCGGCCTGTGCCCTCTCACAGTCTGGGACCCCTCAGTGGATATCCTATGATGGCCCCAGTCTGCCAGGCGCCTTCTGTGTGTGTGTGTGTGTGTGTGTGTGTGTGGCCACTGGGGACCTGCCCCCAGCCCCATCAGAGGCTCAGAGCAGTCCTCCTGTGTGTGTCTACCTGCTGGGGGCCTGCCCCCAGGCACACTGTGGAGGCTTGAAGCAGGCACCCCCTCTATGTTGATCTCTCAGACTCTTGCCCTCCCCTGCATGTTGTTCTGTTTTTTGAGCTGTGGCCAGGACTGGGTGCTGCCTGCCTCCCAAGCTTGCCTACTGCCCATCTTCCTCCAGCCACCAGAAAGCAGGGAAAACCCCGCCTCGTGGTCAGGCCAGCCTTTTCCTGCTTCCTGATCCCCAGAAGGG
>PVJC01037957.1:0-16967 GCA_004026665.1 Murina feae
CCCCCCCCCCCCCGCCCCAGTGCACAAATTTTTGTGCACCGGGCCCCTAGTATATAAATAAAAAGCCTAAGTGACCATTGCAAACATTACAACTGGATGACCAGCCGGTAGCTATGATGCACACTGACCACCAGGGGGCAGACGCTCAATGCAAGAGCTGCCCCCTGGTGGTCAGTGAGCACTCACAGCCAACCTCCTGCAGCCAGCCAACATCCCATTCCCTCCCCCCACACCTCCACCTGACCTGGCTGGCCCTGATCAGCCCCTATCACCGGCCAGGTCAGGGGACCCGACCTGTGCACAAATTTGTGCACCCAGCTGCTACTTAGTCATAATAGCCAAAGGTAGAAACAACCCAAATGTTCATCAACTGATGAATAAACAAAATGTGGCTATGTCTGCATGATGGACTATAGTATGATTTAGCCATAATAAGGAATAATTTTTTTTACATGCTTAACAGGGTTAAACCTTTAAAATATTATGCTAAGAAAAAACACACACATTATGCTAAGTAAAAGAAGCTAGTCACAAAAGACCACATGTCATTTAGGTCCATTTATATGAAATATCCAGAATAAGCAAATCAATGGACACAGAAAGTAGAGTGGCAGTAGCCTGCAGAAATGGGAGATTTGGAGGGTGACAGTTTAAGGATACAAGGTTTTTCCAGGGTGAAAACCATGTTCTAAAGTGCATTTTGGTCACAGTTAAGCAAGTCTGTGAATATACTAAATGCCATAGAATTATACAATATCAATGGGTGAATCGTATGGTATATGAATTATATCTTAATAAATTTGTACACACAAAAAAGAAAAATAAGACACACAGTTATAAAATGACTAGGGGCCCGGTGCACAAAAATTTGTGCACTTGGCGAGGGGAGGAGGGGGTCCCTCATCCTGGCCTGTGCCCTCTCACAGTCTGGGACCTCTTAGGGGGGATGTCCACCTGCTGGCATGCATGGCCAGCCTGGGTGAGGGGCTGAGGGCTGTTTTCAGGCTGGCTACAGCCCCCTCAGGGTTCGTGCACTGGGGGGTGGGATGGCTGGTGAGTGCAGGCGTGGATATTTCCAGCTGGGTGGCCCACCATCGCAAATACCTGGTGGGCCCCCATCGCTGAAAGTTGGATTGCCTGAACTGCATTCTGATCATTCTCAGTAGCTTTCAGTAACTTGAGCATAAAAAGAAAGAAATTAAATGATAGCATTACCCAGTAATCAATGGTATGGTTTTGTTAGGTGGGTGTTTTGGAATAATGGTACTACAAAGGGAAAAAAAGATTGTGCTAAGAGAAAATTAGATAAGACTATCATAGTACACAACTTAGAAAATAAAATTTAGAGATTGGAAAGGAAACAGAAATGTTAAGAGATAACCTATGGACATAGACATAGAAGGGGAAAGGCCTGGGGGGGTTGGATATGAGGTGGAAGGGGTCAATGGGAAAAACATACAACAAAGGGAACATCTGTGGCCAACCTGCATAGTAGGCTCCGCCATGGGCCACAGAAGCTCCCGCACACCCAGAGCAGGCCACAAGGTTGGATCCAGGTGGGCAAGCAGCTGCCGATGAGCCTCCAAGGTCGCGTGGGCCCGTGATAGCTCCATTCCCAAGCCCGGCTGCAGGGCCGGGGGCCTGGCTTCCGCCCGCCCTGCAGCCAGCCGCCACTGCCTGGAACCCACCACCAGCAAACGCACAGGCGGACCTGGCATTCGCCAGCGCCATCGCTCCATTCCCAGCCCCGGCTACAGGGTTGGGGGCCTGGCTTCCGCCCACCCTGCAGCCAGCTGCCACTGCCCGGAACCCACCGCCGGCAAACGCACCGCCGGAACCCTCTGCCCGGAACCCACCGCCGGCAAACGCACAGGCGGAGGCAATGGCGCCATTGCTCCATTGGACCTAGTGTTTGGGTGGGCTTCCGCCATCTTGGCTGGGCTAATTTGCATACCATTGCTCTGATTGGCTGTTGGGCGTCCCGAAGAAACGGTCAATTTTACTATTTCGCTTTCATAGAGTAGACAAGAACAGAACACACTAACTGAGGCCATCAAAAGTTGGATTGCAACCACCCTTGCAGGGGGAGGCTTGTGACTGGAAAGGGATATAAGAGAGTTTCTCACATACTGATAAAATTGTTTCTTGATCTGGATGCTGGTTATATGGGTTCTGTCTATGAGAAGTCTTCAAGCTGTATATAGTTATGATAATGCCAAGTTTTCTGTATATATATTATAAATGTAAAAACATATTTTACAGTTAGCACCTAGGTCTTTAAAGTGCCTAAAAGCCCAAAACATTCCATCCAGCCTGTATGAAAAACAAAGTGGCAAACACATGCAGCAGGTTAGCTCCAAGGTAATCTTAAGAGCAGGGAAATGTACAAGGAGAGCCTGTTGATAGCAATAAAATCGTCCTGTTTTATAAATTAAGAAAATTTGTCCAAGGCCCAGCCCCATTTGTCCAAGGCCCAGTGTCAAAAATACAAAGTACTATTTGTTAAAAGAGATGAGAAAATAATTATACTATATTATTAAACTTAAGGTGAAAAATACTAGACAGGGAATATAGTTCTGGCTCTCCCACTTGCTGTATGACTTCAATAAAAGCAGTTAACTTCTTACTACCTCTTTAGATCTCTTCTCTTGAGGATAACCCACTTCCTGTGATTTTGGGGAGTCTCAGGTAAGGTCTGCTGTAGGAGAGCACTCCAAAACCAAACCAAAGAGTAGGAAATATACAATAGTACTATAATTCAGATGAAATTAAAAGCTCTTCAGTGAAATACAACAATAGATCTAACAGTTCACTCAATCTAAACTAATAAAAGCATAATATTGAAATTAACCGTCCCTTCGGGATGCCTACCAGCCAATCAGAGCGACTGTATGCAAATTAACCCAGCCAACATGGCGGCCGCCACTCACGGAGTAAAAGGCAGCTTCCATTGTAGCAGGAGTGAAAGTGAAACTGTCTGCGCGCCGGCTCGGCTTATCCTGGCTCAAGGCAAAACATGTTTGCAACAAAGTATAAATCATAGAATCCTCGGGAGTTGAAGGAAACAGCAGGCCGGGCCAGACTCTAAGGGTAACATTGTCTCATTATAGAAGCTGCGAGCTGAAGCAGAAACAAGGCTTCGTTACTAGGCCTCGCCTTAAAGGAACAGCATCAATTATAGAAGATAAACCCCAGAAACCTGCTTCCAGCCAGCCTTGCTGGGACATTGGGTCAATGGGAGCTATGAGCAGCCTGAAAGGCTGAAAATGCACCTCAACCCTTCACCCACACAGGCCACACCCCAGTGGGGTGTGGGACGCCACTGGGGGGGCTTGGCCAGCCTGCAAACAGCCATCAGTCCCTCACCCAGGCTGGCCAGGTACCCCAGTAGGGACCTAAAACCTGAAGCGGCTGTGGGAAGCCTGAAAATGCCCCTCAGCTACTCACCCAGGCTGGCCACACCCCAATAGGGTGAGGGATGCCACTGGGGGGCTTGGCCAGCCTGCAAACAGCCATCAGCCCCTCACCCAGGCTGGCCAGGTACCCCAGTAGGGACCCAAAACCTGAAGGGGCTGTGGGTAGCCTGTAAACGGCCCTCAGCCCCTCACCCAGGCTGGCCAGGCATGCCAGCAGGTGGACATCTCCAGAGGGGTCCCAGACTGTGAGAGGGCACAGGCCGGGCTGAGGGACCTCCTGAGTGCACAAATTTTTGTGCACCAGGCCCCTAGTTATTCTATAAAATGCATCCCAAACAATAGCATAATGAGCTCTTCAGAGGCTATCAATGTATATTATATTTTGTGATTATTGAAAGGAACTGCTAGTGTCAAGCAGGAAAATGGCCTGAGTGAAACAGCATGATACCTTACAATACAATATACACAAATATTTTAACCAGAATACATAGTAAGCAGGCTAATTTTACTTCACCTTTGTTTCTTCAACAACTTAAAACTTACACATGGGATGTGTTACTGGTATTTAAAGGAAAGGATGTGTACACCTTTCTCTCTAATGGCACAGGCTAATCAGTGAATACCTGAGATGCTGAGCAGTCAGAACCACCTTGGTGAGAGTCGTCAGGAGCACCAACAGAGCCATGAGCAGTCAGTGAAACATTTCCTCCCAGAAATTCATCCCCTCGAACCGAATGGATGAGATCATTCAAATATTTATAATATAGATTGCTGGACAGAAAGCCAGGCAAAAACACCTGAAAGAGAGAACAGCATTATTTTAAATGATGAAATCAAATACAACTAAAATAAAATTTTACAAATGACTTTACTTCTCCTTCTTACACTCCAAGTAATATCCCTTTATACAGAGTTTACACTGTAACTAAAATTACAACATGTATAATTTATATTTTTTTCTGCAAAAAAAACACTTTACTATGAAACTATTACATAGAATAGATATTTACATTTCTTGGTGACCAGAAAATTATCTAGGGAGTGGATATATATTGAAACTATATTTTTCTGGTTTGTTATAAATATTAAAATCTTTGTGTATGTATTAATTTTTACCTTCGAACTGATTTCCTTATGATAAATTACTAGGAGTGTGATTACTGAATTAAATAGTATGAGCATTTAATTTTAATATATATGGGCAATTTACCCTTCAGAAGGATGTGGTCAATTTGTTCCACTAGCAATATATCAAGGTATCTGTTTTTTGTTTTTTTTAAATTGATTTTAAATTTTAAAAAAGAAAAACAGAGGAAGGGAGAGGGAGAAAGAGAGAAACACTGATGTGCGGGAGAAACAATGATCGGCTTACCTCCCACAAGCACCCTTACTGGGGATCAAACTCAAAACCTGGACATGTGGCCTGACCGGAAGCAAACCAGAGGCCTTTTGATGCATAGGATGGTGCTCACTCAACTCAGCCACCTTGGCCAGGGCAAGGGATCTGTTGGCACAGGCTTTCAAACACCAGGTTGTATTTTTCTTTTCTTTCTTTCTTTTTTTTTAAACTTTAGTTTATTTTTAATCCTCTCCTGAGGATATTTTCCACTGATTTTTAGAGAGAGAAAGACAGACAGAAACATCACTGTGAGACAAACAGGGCCCAGGCCAGGGAGGAGCCTGAAACCAAGGTATGCGCCCTGCACCAGAATCTGGCACCCTTCGGTCCACAGGCTGACACTCTATCCACTGAGTCAAGCTGGCTAGGACCAGGTTGTATTTTTCCAAATTATTGTTAATAAATGTCTAATAACTATGGGTGCTTTTATTTGCATTTAAAAATTATGAAAGATGCTAAATAAATTCCCATGCTTATTACTGGCAGTTGCTATTACCAACTTTTCCTTCACAGCACTTAGCACAGCTGTAAACATTTATGTCTGTGTGTAGTTGTGCCTTTTTTTAGGCAGAGCCGGGGTAGGGGTGGGGGTGGGGGTGGGGTGGGGAGCAGAAACCGTGTTTCTTTTGTCTACCACTCTAACATCAACAGCCAGCACAGAACCACTCAAAGCACTGGCAAATGCATCATCTCTGCCTTTTTTCCATTTACCTACTTGATTCATTAAATTAGTTTAAATTCTTTACATACACATACATATTTAGTAAGAAATTTTTTTAGATTTTGTTTCTTTTTTTTTTATGTAAAGATCATAAAGATTATAATTTTAAACATGGAAAAATTATTTTCCCAGGGCAATAGCTGATACTCTATTCAGTTTATCACTAGCTTTTCAATGATTTGATTTTTATATTGAACTCTTCCCTCTCCCGGAATTCCGTTGTTACATGGGTACAAAGTAACAGTGCATACTTAACCCCTTCCACCTAGATACACATGACATGCGTAGCAACCTAACTTCATGGGCTCCTCCTGGGCTCTGCAATTCCTGGTAAAAGCTGCTCTAGTTATTGGAAGAAAAAAACATTCACAAATTCTAATACTTCACTGTTAATAAGCTACTATTAATACCCTAATTAGTGACCATGATACTACACAAAACTAATGCTCCAACCCTGTTGAGGGATATTGGTGAAATATTTGGATCATTCCAAAGCTAACTTTGCCCAATACTGCTCTCTAATTAATAAGCACTTTATTCATATACACCTTGCCGCATTTTTATCCTCAAAATAACTTTAAGGTAAATTTCTATTACCCATATCATTCCCATTTCACAGATGAGGCAAATGGCATCAAAGAACTTCATTAATTGCCTGAAGCTACTCAGCCTGTAAAGATTAAGATTAATACATATTGAGTCAGATTCAAAGACTGCTCTTAACCGCTATCTGCACGACTTCAGTTTTCCACTGTCCTGTTGCATATCGTTTTTCCCACGCTCTATTTTCTGGGTTCCGACAGTAGAAACTTCTGATAGGTTAACACTTTAGATGTTCTTGGTTACCTTCTCCATGGTTGTCCAGGCCTGACGTAATGGAGTTGTAAAACAGTTGGGGAGTGGCCCACCTTCCCTGCAGATATTAGATTCAATTTCTAATCTTACAATATCATCAAATCCAAGAGGATGTGTGGCCTGCAGGGAGAAGTACCTATGATAGAAAGACAGTCAAAGTAAAACCAAATTCCAAAGCAAATACAAGCAACTTCTGACATAGAATCTTCTGAAGGTACTTGATTCAGCCTGCAGACCTAGCACTGTCACGGCCTTGCTGCAACTGTTACCCTCAATTCCCCAAAGATATCCACGTCAACTTGCTACCTCTCTATCAGCCTCCATCACACTTAGTTCTTGTTTAAGACTTTCACGGGTCAGGCTACAACTGAGGTAAAGGAATCAATCAATCACACGTATTTAATGGAAACCTATTCTCTGTTCAGCACCTCAAAGAAAGAAATGGACTAAAAGAGGGTGAGACAGTCATTTCTTCTAGAAACAGAGCAGAAAAATCCCTGCACAGGATTCAGTGAGAACACACCACTGTAACTAGGAGGCATGCGTAACTGACATAGAGGAATTCAAACAAAATAGTACTGAGGGTAATAGTACTGATGTATTTGGATAGAATAATAGGACTATATATAAGGGAGAAGTAGCAATCAATATTCTCAAAGATTTGTTTTTAAATCTTCCCTTGAGAATGTTTCTAACATTGATTTTCAGACAGAGTAGAAGTGAGGAGAGAGAGAGGGAGAGAGAGAAAGAGAGGTGAGAGAGACACATTGGCTGCCTCCCCATGTGCCCCGAGTGGGGCCAGGGATTAAACCCTTTGATCTAAGGGCTGACACTCTAACCACTGAGCAACTGACCATGGCTCAAAGATTTTTTTTTAATCCTCACCTGAGGATATTTTTTCCATGGATGTTTAAAGAGTGGAAGGGAGAGGCAGAGACAGCGAGACACTGATGTGAGAGAGACACATCAATTGGCTGCCTCCCACATGCCCCCCCAGCCAGGGCCAGGAACCTGCAACCGAGATACACGCCCTTGACTAGAATTGAACCTGGGACCCTTCAGTCTATAGGCCGATGCTCTATCCACTGGGCAAACCGGCTAGAGCCAAAGCCTTTTGTAAAATCCTCACCCAAGGATATGTTTTTATTGATTTTCAGAGAGAAAGAAAGGCAGGGGGTGAGGGGTGTGTGTGTGTGAGAGAGAAACACCAATTTGCTGCCTCTCACACATGCCCTGATTGGGGATGAAACCTGCAACCTAGGTGTGTGCCCTGACCAGGAATTGAACCCTCAACCTTTTGGTGTGCAAGACAACACTCCAACCAACTGAGACAATCACTCAAAGATTTTTAACTTAACAGGACATAATGCAACTGTCTTTGTAAGCTGATTATAAAGTGGATATTAAATAAAAGCATTAAAGGAGAAAAACATATATAGGGTGTCCCAAAAGAATGTATACACACACTTAGAATAATTATAATGGTAGTGTTTATTAAAATACACTTCTTTTGCAAAACTGAGCTATCAGCTGTTCAAGTGAGTACACTTTTTTGGGGGACTCCTTGTAAAGTTCCCTTCCAAGCATTCTAGAGAGTATAGTTCCTGTCTAGAATACAAATACAGAAAAACTGACGAGGCATGATTATGATGATTCATAAATAAGATAGAAAACAAGGAAGTTGGGACTGCAAAGTCAAATTTGGCACAACGAACTTGCCAAAATGACAGTGCAGCGGGATACGAAGCAGTACCCTTCATTTAGAAATGGCTCTGCCAAAGCGAGAATGGGATCCAGTGGGAAAAGAGGGTCTCTGCTCCATCTGGGACTGCGTTCCAGCCCGTGCTTGCTAGTGACTCTCCTGCTCCAGCATACAGAAAACGCTTCTTCTTTGTTATCAGTGTTTTCTTAACAAGAAGTGAGTCTTTCGTCTTATAACAAGTTCATAAATATTCCTCCATGATTTGAATTTGGGGCACCCCAGACTAAACTTCTAAACGTAAACAACTGCCATTTCTATGACCATGAAACAGTTTCCTACATAATATTTTCCACAAATATACTAAAATAACACTGTACAAGCACAAAGCATTGCATTCCAGTCCAAGTGCAGCCACTAACTTACCCTGTGACTTTAAGAAAGTCACTACCTCTCTGGGCCTTAATTTTCTTATTTGCAAAATAGGAAAATCAGATTTGATCCCTAATCTGGGTATTCATCAGAATTAGATGGGGTATTTTTTAGAACAGAAGCTTCCTAGGTCCTACCTCAAACCTGCTGAGAGGACTGAAACCTATCCTTAATCAGCTGCCGGGCAAGTCCTACGGACCTAGGTGCTCACAGCTCCTTCCAGTCCTGACATCCACGGATTCTTCTCTACCCTCGAGCTATCCTCAGCACCTGCTTCTGGATACCAATCACACATTACCTTTCTTTACAAAATAAGAAAAGTTCAGTGAAGCTGGCCATAGCTTTATCACTTGCCTGATGTTTTCAATTCCATTCACTGTAAAATTGTACCACCCTCTGCTTTTCAGTGGAGACTAATGAAGAGCTATTACTCATTGAATAGTTAAATTGGCTGAGCAGATTTGCACCAGAAATTATGATACATCCATACACAGACCTATAGGACTCTTTACAATATATTCTAACGACTTGCATCTTTCTCTAATAGTCCATACCCACGCTTCAATTCCAAACTTGTTTCTCAAAAGTGCCACATTCTGCAAATATCCATGCCTTTGCTTGTGCCAGTACCTCTGCCAGGATATTGTCTGCCTTCTCTGCCAAATTCAATTCATTCTTCAGGACCCAATTCAAACCTTTCTTCTGTGGAACTCTCCCTGAACTACACACCACTGTCCTGCCTGCCACACACAAACCTCCCTATTCTCTAGAAGCAAGTTTTGTTCTAAGAGCCTCCAAAACTTCACACACCGTATGAAAAGCAGCTTGTGCGCTGCTGCCTGCGAGTGCCTTGAAGCAGAGATTGAGTGTATGCATCTTTGTTTCTGAAGTGCATACCAAATCCTCAGTAAATAAAACTCACTTGTCATATAAAATCATGGCATCGTTTTGTGCCTCCTGTCCATCATACTGGCCCTCCTTGGCGGCAAGCTGAGACTGGAAGTTATCTGCTGCCAACCAGAACTGCAAGACATTCACTGCATCTTCTTTTTCCATGTACTAGGAAGGAAAAATACAAAAGAGAAAAATGAGACTGTAAACAAATTTCACTTACCATCCCTAATTTACAAGCCCTAACTAGTAACACAGAGGATGTAAGTAACAAAACCAAACCAACAAAAAACCTAACAGGTCCATTTGTTCAGTTAATGCGTCAGCAATGTACAGTCATTTGAGATTGAAAAGTTTAAAAACATTCTTTTAAAGGGGGTAAAAACCAAAAAAACTAACATAAACAAAACTAGTACACAGCTGGGTGCAATGTTAGTGAACTGGAGTAAAAACTACAGTAAAGGTGCATTAGTGGTTCCTTGCTGGCAAACATGCGAAGAGTAAAGGAGCCAGACCAAATCTCTTATACCTGATCATCTCCATCACTCCATGCAGCCATACCAACCCGAATAAATGCTGACTTAGCCCTGGCCGATGGTGCTCAGGGTCAGAGCACTGGCCCTTGCACCAGAGGGTCACAAATACAATTCCCGGTCAAGGGAATCCACCTGGTGACAGGTTCGATCACTGGCCCAAGGGGGGAGGATGGCGTGCAACGAATTGATGTGTTTCTCTCAAATGGATGCTGGTCTCCCTTCTCTCTCTCTCTCTCTCTCTCTCTCTCTCTCTCTCTCTCTCTCCCTGCTCCTTTCCACTCTCTCTAAAAATCAATGGATAAAATATCCTCAGGTGAGAAATAACAAAAAAAGAAAAGCTCACTTAAACTGTGGCAAACAGAGGGAGTGGAAAATAATAATTCTTGTGAAGACATAGGATAAGATGCAAGTGTGTATTGTATTTCAAGTTACTGCTTTGTGAGACTGGGGATCCTCTTATCTCTACTTAATAGTCATGTGCTGTGCAACAAAAGATTTCATTTTTGGAAGCCTACAAATACAATTATACTAAATGTATGCCTCAAAGATATTTATATACTCACTGCTTTTTGCAAATGCTTTCCTGGGCAATCCTATGAAGTGGCTAAAGCAAAGGTTAATGACAATAGGAAAAAATTTATGACTTTTCTCTCTCTCTTCTGAAGTCTGATTTGAAAATATTTGTACACTGGGATCAAGTATCAAACTCTGTGATTTTAAAACAACTCCAAATAATTTGAAATATACTTTCTCTTAATTCGATTTTTCCAAATTGGAGTTATTTTACATTGCATTTTCATGGTCTCTCTTTAATCTGACTGATATGTCATTAAAGTTCTCTTGCTACCACATACACCTTAAAACAGTAACACAATTATTTAAATCCAGCTATGTTATTTTCTCTATACAGGGCCCCAGCATTACAGTTTAGAGGCTGAAATGCTCTAACAGAGTATGAGAGGAAACACAGACTTTACCTCAGAGAAATAAAAGAGGGCTGACTCACAGAAGAGAATGTCAGCCAGGTAAACAGTTCCACTGGTCAGCACTTCAATCTGGTATTTACAGAAATGGTGACTTCGCAGAAATTCACTAAAGTGCCTGCACATGGACAAAAAGGAACACTTTGAGGGAACTAACTTAATAGGGAAAAATACACTCTTTCCACATTGTGCCAGTTTTATCTAAGAGCCTAGGTCAACACTACCTCCCTTCCCACGGTGCTGTGCTGTTCCTTACTTCGGACGGACTCTGTAGCTCCCCTCTGATACTTAACACACGAGACCTCATATTACAGTAACAAAAGAACATGCCCTATTTTTCTTATGGCTGTAACTTCCTTGCACAAAGTACCATCTTCATAAATGCCAAATGAACATGTAGGTTCTTTTTAAGGGTATGAAGCAGTTATTAATAGAAAGATTTAAAAAAAAACTTTGGAGACAGTTTCAACAAATTTATATGGATTTAGTATTATGGCATACATTAACCTTAAAGCATGCACTAACAAATTAGAATATCCATCTGAACACATGCATTGTTTAAATAAACAAACCAATTTTAATAGTCACAAACACACCCAAATGACTTTAGAATTTAAAACAAATTATTTTAACTTAGGAGGTATTAACATTAAAAATGAAATTTGTTTTATTTATTTTTATATTTTATTTTTTTGACCAATGTCATGCCAATACATTTAATAAAATAAAAATGTTAAAATAAAACAAAATATAGAAATAAACAAGAATATAAGAATATTCCATTAGCCTGAATATCTAATTGTGGCACACTAATATGCTACATTGCATTTCCAAGTTAACTTGTTAGTCACTTTAATTTACATGTAAAACAAAATACATTTTTCCAAGAAGGAATTTCTTTAATTATGTTCCTGGTTTTAAGGGAATCCTCACAGTCTTTTTATACCAATTGTATCAATAACAACAAATCAGTGAAGTAAAATTGTTTTATTTTTAATTGAGTTCACAAGGTACTGGTTTAAAAAGTCCATTAAAGTATGCCTATAAGATCCTGTAAACATTCAAAATACTTAAACCCTTAAAGATAGCTGTTTTTAGTTGTGTAAAGCCCATTCCAACACTAAACCCAAATTCTCAAGACTGCAAAATGTGAAAGTACAACATCAACTTACTCTTGC
Source organism: Murina feae (assembly GCA_004026665.1). Classification (NCBI taxonomy): domain Eukaryota; kingdom Metazoa; phylum Chordata; class Mammalia; order Chiroptera; family Vespertilionidae; genus Murina; species Murina feae. Next base: position 12,111 of record PVJC01037957.1, read on the forward strand.
TCCATTGCACTAAAGACTATGGACTGTGCCAGAACAAAACAGTTGGGGTCCACTTGCCCATCTTCTCCACAAATCTTCGCTGTAAAAGAAATGGTAAATAATTCAATTTCTATTAAACCCAAATGCACACATTTGTGAATCAAAGTAGGAAATGACTGTTAAGGCATATAAATTAGGCTTTATAGGAAACTAAGAGAAAACACAGATGAATAGCTGATCTTGAGATGGAGGTCTTTCTAAGCATATACTAGTACATATGCAAAAGCAGAGACTGAGATTTAATATCAGCTTAATTCTATACATTAAAACATTCCCAAAACAAAATAAAAAGGCAAATTATGGGGTAAATCTGCAGCATGTATAACAGAGTATCACTCATATATCAAGACTATTTTTTTTTTTTACAAATTAATAAAAAACACCTCAAAAGGAAAACTGAGCTAAGGACATAAAAAGACAATTCGCCAATATGGAAAGATATGGATGCACACTAGTAATTTAATATAATTACAGATTAAAATAAGAAGGCACTCCAACTTTTGTCTAGGAAACAGGCACGAAAGTGTTTTAATAATTCATATGTTTAATTGGTTACATACATATGTTTTAGCAAAGGCATGGGAAAAGGAACACCAGTGCTAGTGGGAATATAAACTGGTGTGTACTTCCGGAAGGCCATTTGGCAATCTCTAGCATAAGCTTTAAAAATGAACATACCCTTCCAATCAGCAATTTCATTTCTAGAACTGTAACACAAAAGTACGGATTTGTGGAAAGATTTATCTACAAAAAAGTTTATTAATAAACAAACGAGACTACATCGAACTAAAAAGTTTTTACACAGCAAAGGAAACCACCAACAAAATAAAAAGACAACCCACTGAGTGGGAGAACATACCATATTCACCAATGATACTTCTGATAAAGGGTTAATATCCACAATTTATTAAGAACTTATAAAACTCAAAATCAAAAACCAAACAATCCAATTAAAAATGGGCAAAAGACTGGAATACACCTCTCCAAAGTGGATATATGGAGAATCAAGATGGTGAGTAGTTAAATGCTGGTACATACATCTTCAGACAAGCACATAGAAATTACAACTAAAATACAGAAAAACCATCATTCAGAACTGCCTGAAAGCTGGCTAAATGGAAGTCCTACAACGTGTAAGGTAAAGATGGAAGTACATAGAGACTGGTAGGAGGGGTGGAAGCAGGGAAGCAGTTGGTCCAACACCCATGTGTGGCATGTTTTTAATCAAAGTGATATCACCACTGTGGATGCCTCCTATGAGAAGCAAGAGGTCCCATCCCCAGACCAGATCCCCAGCCCAGGGTTCTAGAGCTGGGAAGAGAAGTCCCCATAACTCTGGTTGTAAAAACCAGCAAGGATTGTGGCTGAGTAACATGGAGGCTGCTGGAGACCCAGGCAGTTCCTCTTAAAGGCTCTTACACCATCTTACACTGTCCTGGTTGCTTTGAGCTCCATAGCCAGATGTCAGCATTGGGGGAACCAGGGAAATAAGAGGAGGAACTGGTTTGTTGGATGGGAGCAGGAACTCAGGGGTAGCTTTTTTCAAACAGGGGTGCTCGTGGGGGCATGTTCCTGTGCTGGCAACTCGCTTGTCACAGAGCTGACTGGCAGCCATATCTGATTTTTCCATCAGCATGGCCCACACTGTTTGTTCTGCCCTGGTGATTCCCTGAGACCCTGCCACATCTAGCTTGCAGCCTCACCCAAACTGTTTGCAGCTTCCATATGAATGGCCTGTCCTGGCTCAGGCTGCAGACTTTGCTAAAATCTCTTAAACAAGCAGCAGCTGGCATCAGCATGCCCAAGACCCAGCACTAGCATCAGCCTGCCTTACTTCATAGCTGGGCCTCACCCAGGCACTTACAAACCCAATGCAAGTAGCAGCCATCTGTAGATCGATGGGTAGCTCCTGCACGGTGGCTCCAGGCAGTGGTTGATTTTGCACCTCCCAGCAGGTCCTAGAGCCAGTGAACCCGGTGGACAGCTTCAGACCATACTATACAACTCTACACATCAACAGCAACACACTCAAGGGGCAGACACAGTGAGCACCAAAGCCCCACTGAAGCAAGTCCTGCTCAGAAGGGTTGTCTCCTGCACAGCAGCTCTCCCAATGTAGTCACAGCTGGTCCTCACAGCCAATTGGCCTGGAAGTCAATTCCTCTCTCTCACTGACACCAACAGCAATCAAGGCTCAACTACAAGACTGTGCACACAGCCCACACAGGAGCAAATCTACAGTGCCAAGCTCAGGTGACTGGGGAGGTTGAGCCACTGGACCCTAAAGGACACTTATTGCACAAGGCCACTCCACCAATTCCAGGAGACACAGCTGTTGATCTAATATATAGAAACAAACATGGGGAATCAGCCAAAATGTGGAGACAAAGAAATATGTCACAAATGAAAGGACGGAAGAAACCTCCAGAAAGAGAAATAAATGAAATGGAAGCAAGCAAAATACTGGATACAGAGTTCAAAACAATAGTTATAAGGTTGCTCAAGGATCTTAATGAGAGCTTCAAGGGACATAGTGAGACTTTCAAGGATCTTAGTGAGAGTGTCAAAGATATGAAAAAGGACCAGTAGAAATTAAGCATCAACTAAAATAATAATATACAGGGATTAAACAGTAGAGTAGAGGATTCTGAGAATCAAATCAACAATTTGGAATATGAGGACGTAAAAACACCCAACCAGAAGAACAAAAAGAAAAAAGAATCCAAAAAAGTAAAGATAGTGTAAGGAGCTTCTGGGACAACTTCAAGTGTACCAACTTCTACATTATAGGGGTGCCAGAAAGAGAACAGAGTGAACGAGATAGTAAAAACCTATTTGAAGAAATAATGAGCGTGGCTGGCGTGGCTCAGTGGTTGAACGATCTATGAACCAGGAGGCCACAGTTCGATTCCCAGTCAGGGCACATGTCCAGGTTGTGGGCTCGATTCCCAATGTGAGGTGTACAGGAGGCAACTGATTTATGATTCTCTCTCATCACTGATGTTTCTATCTATCTCCCGCCCTTTATGAAATCAATATAGTTTAAAAAAAGATCAGAGTTCCAAACAAGAGGAACCCAAAGAGGCTTACATCAAGACACAATACAATTAAAGTACCAAAGGTTAAAGACAAATAGAGAATCCTAAAAATAGCAAGAGAAAAGCAGTTACCTACAAGGGAGCACCCACACAACTGTCAGCTGATTTCTCAGCAGAAACTTTGCAAGCCAGAAGGGATTGGCAAGAAATATTCAAAGTGATGAAAAGCAAGGACCAAAGACCTACAACCAAGATTTCTCTACTGGGCAAAGCTATTATTTAGAACTGAAGGTCAGATAAAGAGCTTCACAGGCAAGAAAAAGCTAAAGGAGTTCATCATCACCAATACAGTATTACATGAAATGTTGAAGAGCAAGAAGAGGAAGAGGAAGAAATATGAACAATAAAATGGCAACAAATACATATCTATCAAAAACTGAATCTAAAAGTCAAAATAAACAAACAAGGAACCTAATGAATAAATGGATGAATGAAACAGAACCAGAGGCATGGAAGCACGGAACAGATTAATGAATCTCAGAGGGTAGGGAGCTTATATGCATAAATGCATTACCCAAGGACACAGACAATAGGCTGGTAAAGGCCTGGGATGGGACATCTATAATAGCTTAAACAATAAAGATTTTTAAAAAAGAGGATATTCAAATGAGCAAGACATATGAAAAGATGCTCAATGTCACTAACCATCAGAGAAATGCAAATTAAAACTATAATGAGATATCACCATTGGGCAGAATGGCTTTCGTCAATAAATCAACAAAAACAAGTGTTGAAGATGTGGAGAAAAGGGAACACTTATGCACTGTTGGTGGGAATGCCGGCTGGTATGCTTAAAGTAAACACTGTGTGGAGATAACTCAAAAAATTAAAAATGGAACTGCCTTATGACACAGTGCTTCTACTTCTGGGAATATATCTGACAAAACCCAAAACACTAATTTGAAAGATTATATTTCATTATTATTTACAATAGCCAAGATTGGGAAGCACCCCAAAACACTAATTTGAAAGATTATATTTCATCATTATTTACAATAGCCAAGATTGGGAAGCACCCCAAGTGTCTGGCAGTGAATGAGTGAGTAAAAAAGCTGTGATATATTTACACAGTGGAATACAAATTGGCTGTTTAAAAAAAAAAGAAATTTTACTCTTTGTGACAGCATGGATGGACCTGGAGAGCATTATGCTAAGTGAAATAAGCCAGTCAGAGAAAGACAAGCACCATATGATTTCACTCATATGTGGAATTTAATGAACAAAACAAACGGATGGACAAAATAGAAACAGACTTACAGAGAAAAAACTGACAGCTGTCAGAGAGGAATGGGTTGCAAGGGCTGGCTGAAAAAGGTGAAGGTATTAAGAAAAAACAAACAAAAAAATACTCTCATAGACACAGACAACAGCATGGTGATTACCAGAGGGAAAAGAGGATGGGGGAGGCAGAAGAGGGCATAGGGCAAATAAATGGTGATGAAGGATACTTGACTTGGGGTGAACACATAATGGAATATCTAAACTAATAAAAGCGAAATATTAAAATTAACCGTTTCTCCAAGACAGGGTAAGCCACGCCCACCAGCCAATCAGAGCGGCTGTATGCAAATTAGCCCAGCCAACATGGCGGCCGCCACTCATGGACCTGAGTAAACAGCCCTTTCCATTGCGGCAGGAGGGAAAGTGAAGCTGCGCCCCTCAGCTCAGCTCCGATTAAACTGCCTCTAGCGAAACACAGCTTTTTGAAACATTGTAACAA
>PVJC01037958.1:0-16980 GCA_004026665.1 Murina feae
TCTCTCTCTCTCTCTCTCTCTCTCTCTCTCTCTCTCTCTCTCTAAAAACATATTAAAGAAAAAGTTTAACTCTGCTTTTTAAAAATAACTATAAATGATCAAAAGGTAAGAAAATTATATCAAGTCATAACAATTAGATACAATGACCATAATTAGCCTGACCAAAGTCTTTGCATATCCAAGTATTCCCAAGTCCTAAAAGGACGTTCTCCTTCCTTCTAGCAAATGTTTGGTACAACAAAACTCCAGGGGTCAGGAGAATTTGAACAACGCTCACAGTATGCAACATGTAAAGACAGACTCTGTTTTGGAACTAGATCTGATAAAGAGAAATAATAAGGGTTATTGGGAGGGTAAAAGTATCAGTTAGTTATTTACATGTGAAATCACTTGTATTCCCAGCCTCCGTCTTATTCACTGAAGCTCTGGACAGGATTAGGCTAAATGAATGTGTTGCTCAGAGGCTGTTTTGTGACAGGAAGAGGAAGTTCTGGAAAATCAATTAAGAACTCAAAGTAACTTAATCTTGTTGATTGTTCCTCTTATGGGGAACACCCATGGGGCGCTGGAATGACCAGCTCCGGGAAAACATCAGCTTTCTAGGCCGAGCCTATACGGTTAAAGTCAAGTAGAGAGTTCAATATCTTCCTGGTGAATTTTGGCCACCCTCCCCCCCAAAAAAAAATCAATCTAAATTTTTCTAAAACCAAAGCAACATTTTTTACTGATAGAAACTATCCATAGGAGATTCCCGTTTGAGATAGTGTTGGCATGAGGAGGTGAAGAGAATTTCAGTGAGTCATAAGTTTTTCACTAAAAATGATTACTTTTCGCTCAAGGGAAGCATGTGACTTTAAAACAAATAAAGCAACCCCGAACTGGATAGAATGTTCAAGATTTGAAGAACATAAAAATGAAGCCCCGAATGATTGCAGAATGGCAGAAGATGGGAAATAAAAAGTAGATGGATTCGTGGAAGGTTAAAGCACAGGAAAGCTTCTGTCCCAGATGCGCTCCGAGCGTGGACACCAGACTTGAGGCTCGGGCAGCAAAAGAACAGGAATGGACATGTAGGAAGGAGAGAGGGCAGACTGTGGGCTTTCCTTTTCCTAGTCACCTCCGGTCTCCGCACAGGGCAGAGTACACTGTGCTTTAAATTCAGTGTCACCGACTGAATCTTTGTGTCTCTCCCCAATTCGTCTGTTGAAATCCTAACCCCAAGGGGATGGTAGTGGGTGGCAGGGGCTTTAGGAGGTACTTCTGGTGAGATGAGTCATGAGCGAGGCTCTCATGATGGGAGTAGAGCCTTTATGAAAAAGGGGAGACACAGGGCCCCTCTCTGCTCTCCGTCACGTGAGGGTACAAGGAGAAGGAAGCCATCTGCAACCCAGGAAGCAGGTTCGCACCAGACACAGGATGTGCCAGAGATGTGATCTTGACTTCTCAGCCTCCAGAATTGTGAGAAGTAAACGTTTGTTGTTGAAGCTGCCGAGTCTATGATATTTTTTGTTATAGCTTTCCTCACAGACTAAGACATCAAGCAAACACTCCTTTATCAAAAGAGTTGAGGGATTTGGCGATGAGGAATCCTTGAATATTTTAGTTTCTGAGGAGATCTTAAATTCTTTTGCATTTCTTCAGTGTTTCCTAGACATATTCACATACATTGATGTGTTTTATTATCACAGCACACTCTGAAACAGGCATCATCAACTTCATTTTACAAAGCGAAAATCCAAGGATCAGCGAAGTGAGGTGAGTTGCCCAAAGTTAGCCAATCCTCAAACTCAGGCCTCTGGATTTAAGGTCAGAGCCTTTTACAGGGCACTATGGGGACTCTGGTCAACAAAGGTCAGTGTGCAGCAGGCAGCAGCGTTCACCACAGATGTTCAAATGGGGACTCTGATAAAGGGGCTGCCTAAGAGGTGTGGGCAGGAAACAACCACGAAGGTGGGCACACCCACCTGCTGCAATCCTGGGGAACAGTTAATCCCCTCAGAGCTGGAGGAGGGGGCGGGGGATGCTCTAGTGGTCCCCAGCTCACAGGGCTGTCCAGCAGGTGCTGACAGGGGGAGGGAGGCAGGAAATGCCAGTGACCAGTGCTGAAGTATGGAAGAAACAGTCCAACCTCCCCCTCCCCTGGTCCTCAGTCCTCTAACCAGTCACTGCCATTGGCTGTCAAGGGGGTCAGCCAGAATGAGGCCATCCATATGTGTGGCTCTGTGGCAGAGAGCAGGGTAGCAAAGTATGGATCAGAAGGGGATGGGAAGGAGACAAGCAGTAATAAGAAAAACAAGCCAGAGGAAGACAAATATTATACGATCTCACTTAAATGTGAAATCTAATGAACAAAATCAACTGACAAACTAGATAGGTCCAGAGACATGGATGCATGGAACAGAATGACAGATCTCAGGGAGGAGGGGTGTGGAGGGTCGGGAAGAGATTAACCACAGAACATACATGCATATATGTATAGCCCATTGACACAGACAGTAATGTGGGGAAGGCCTGGAGTGGGTAGGGGGAATGGGGGACATCTGTAATACTATCAATAATAAAAATTAAAAATAAAAACTTAGAAGAAAAAAAGTGAAAATAATAACCAGCACTCCAACTTAACACTAAAATAAAATTGAACATAATTTATAGAGACTCAGATCAATAATTCCCTGCCTGAAGCCTTTGGGCAAGATGTGCTCTGTAATTCAGAATATTTTGTATTCTAGAAAGATAGCAATGGGCATAAACCATATAGTTTATATACAGCAAGGTCTAGGGAAGCACAGCAAAAGGTATGAATATTTACTGTATGTGTGATAAATAAAGATAAATAACTTCTCTTTATTTCAGGTCATTTTTTTTTTTTTTTTTTTTTTTTTTTTTTTTTTTTTTTTTTTTTTTTTTTTTTTTTTTTTTTTTTTTTTTTTTTTTTTTTTTTTTTTTTTTTTTTTTTTTTTTTTTTTTTTTTTTTTTTTTGCTACTAAATGAATTTTGGAATTGTGAGTAAGGCATTATTGACCAGTAGTTCAATTTTCATAAGGTATCCTGGGATTTGGTGGCATTTTATTGTCATTACTAGAGTCTGGGGCATGAAATTTGTGTGGGGGGAGGGGGGTGTCCCTCGCCCAGCCTGTGCCCTCTCACAATCTGGGACCCTTCAGGGGATGTCCAACTGCTGGTTTATGGGCCTAAACTGGCAGTCGGACGTCCCTCTCTCAATCCAGGACACTGCATGCACCAGTGACTGTACCTTTCATATAAGTGAAAGGCATCTTGCTGTTGCATGGGCACCTATATTTTTTTTGCCCTGATTATAAAAAGGAGTACATAACATGATCCTTCTGAGACAGTAGTACCATTTTCCCCATCTTATGGGTGGAAAAACTGAAGCAGAGAGAAGTTAAGTAATTGGCTTTGTCACACAGTTATAAGTGTCAGAATCTGGGCTGACCACAAAATGTGCAAGCCAGAGTCCATGCAGGTCATCGCTGCATCATCCTGTTTTTTTAGTGTTTGAGTAGCCTTGCCAGGTTTTAATTTTTAAATCTAAGAGACTGTTCCCAATATATAGGGAAGGGTCCGTAGGCCTGGCTGGTGATCAGGGCCGATCTGTGGGGCCACTGGCAGGGTGATTCGGGGGCCTCCCACTGGCACCCATCTTGGTTGGTAGCCTGGTGCCGCCTGCTTGCCGGTCCCACCCCCGCCTCCACTTCCCCCACAGATCAGTCATTTTGCAAGTCATTCCATCATTCGGTTGATTTGCATATTAGGGTTTTATATAGGCAGTTCATAATGCTGATTGTCCTTGTATAGTTTTTTCTTTTACTATCTAGTTATTTATATGTATTTTTCTGGATCCTAGAAGATTCCCATATATGGTTTTTTGAAATATTAATTAAAAAAATAAAAGAGCATGGTCATTGACTTTGCAGAAGTGTCTGTACTGGAAATGATTCACAGCAAGATTCAACTCTAAATAGCAAGCATCCTGGTAGTTACAAGTTGGCTTTGTTGACAAAAAAAGCAGAGGGACACACTGCTTTTCCTGAGTGGCAGTGAATGCTAGGTTTAGAGCATGGTTCCTGAAAGTGAAGTGGGCCTCACCTGACCTCTGTCCCCCCCCCCCCCCCCCAGGGGCTGGTACTCTCTGGAAGGTCCAGGTCAGCAGAGCGAGGAAGGGTTTCTTAGAATCCAGTGGAGATCATGAGTGGTAACTTTGCTGGCAGGCATTCCTGGTCTCTAAAGCTCTGAAAACCACAGTTCTCAGAACGACTTAACAGGAAGCCTCACCCACTAGCAGAGGAAGCCGAGGAAGGAAGGAAAGATGGCAGTGCTGGGGGAGGGTCAGCAAATAAAACAATAAGCGAAGTCACATGCCTTGGGACCCGTCTATGTGGTCAGAGGAAACACCCCTATCCATGACTCCATCGCTGCCCCCTATGCTTTCCCTGGTCCCCTGCACTCAGCTGGCCTGGACCACTCCTCATGCTGATGCAGAAATGTCCAGCCTCAGGGTTCTCTCTGGAACCTTTCCTCCTCCTGCTCCCCATACTCTTCAAGTGTACTGCCCAATTCTCATTGTTTTTCACAACCTTCAAAGCCAAGGCTCACCTCTTTCACCAGGAAGTAATCACTGCCTTCTCTCCACTCTGGCAGCCACAAAGTGGTTTAGAATTTGCTCATAATCCTCAAACTGTATTTCACCTTATATTAGAGGACTCACTATCTTATTCCCTCTCTGAAATTAAAACCTTTGTTTATTTAGCTACATTTTTGTCATTAATTCATTGAGCATTTATTCAAACCCTACTCTGTGTAGGTATGGTTGTTAGGCTTGGAGTTTTAAGATAAATAAGATAGGTTTCTTGTCTCAGGGAGCTCACTTGGTCTGGCTGGAGAAAACAGGCAACATCTGAGCGAGGTGGCCTGGGAGCACGTGAGAGCGATCTGTCCCCCCAGCTGGTGTGTGTGTGTCTGTGGGGTGTGCTCCAGGAAGGCTGAAACCTGGAAGTCCAGTGGGAAGTGGATGAATGAATGGTGGGGAAGGATGCTCCTAGCAAAGAGAACAGTATGGACAGGACCTGACAATTGGAATATATTCCAAGAACTGCAAAGCATTGAGTACAGCTGGTATATGGATGTCAAGCAGGAGGGTATGGAGAGAAAGTATTGGGGAAAGGTGAATCTGGACAGTGGTCAGCAGCCCAATCATGGTCTTATCAATCTTGTGATGGAATCTGTTTAGCCCATGGTGTCTTTAAGTGACCTGTGTCGATGAGCCCAGGTCGAGATTTGATAAGCTGCTGTCTTAGGTTGAGTTCCCATAGGAGCTGATGCTGAGATCAAGATTCAAACAAAAGCAGGCTAATTGGGAGGAGATCTGTTAGGGAATGGGGATGTGTGTCAGGGAAGAAGAGGCAGGTAGCGCAGGGATCTCTGGCAGCAGAGGATCGCTGTGAGCATCTCGACCCAGGCATCTGGACGACTGTAGAGCATGCTGTGAAGTCATTCCACGGGAGGAGGGTGGAGGTTGGGTATTTCAGCCTACCACCTCTCAGTCTTTGCCCAAGGGCTGCTAGAAGGGGCCTGAACTTCTCAGCACTGTGGTCTGCTCTGTGTGAGGGTCAGGGGAGCCTTCAGTGGGGGAAGATATGCAGGTGTTTGAACAAGGACTGGCGAGGCATAAGGGATGGGGTGAGACATGAGCATTTGTTACATCATATAGGATAATTTGGAAAAACATGCCAGGTTATGGAGTCAGGGCAGAAAAGAGAGGGCCCACTCAAGGGGTAAGAGACGAGAGCTGGAAGAAGAGACGAGTGACAGAGGTGTGGGCAGGCGAAGCGCCACGAGGAACGCACGTGCCAGGAGCAGGCATCACTGGGCTCAGCACTAGGGACTTGAGGGTAGCTTTTCCACTCAGATGAGGGTCTATGCTGCCAGAACACTCAGGATTTATGGCAATCACAGCTTTATCCAACAATGCCTTATATTTGTGAGCTCCTTATAATTATAGTTCCTTTTCACTGACCCCCTACTGTTTTTGTCTGGAAATAACTGGGTCTGTGGGTGAGTAGGTATGGTTGCAGAGCTTGAAGACTGGAATATATTCCAAGAACTGCAAATCATTGAGCACATTTCCTATTGAGCCAGGAGTCCAAATCTTATCCTTCCCCCCCCAAAAAAGTCTATCCTTCATTTCAGTATACTAGATTTTCCCAGAAAATAATGTCTTTGGTGCTCAGCAGTGACGGTATTCTGAGTGTTACCATACATCTTTGTAATTGTTTAGCTGGTGCTTAGAATCAGTAACCAAACATCTCAATTGCTGAAGGTATCTTTTAGCTTCAAATTTCTTGATTTAATAATGATCTGACTTAAATTATATATGACCTGGGGTGGTGCTATAGGCAGAATGGTGTTTTACTCTTTCCCCAAATTCATGTATTGAAATCCTAAGCCCCAACAGGATGGTCTTAGGAGGTGGGGCCTTTGCAGAAGTGATGAGGTCATGAGGGTAGAGCCCTCAAGAATGGGATTAGTGCTCTTTCTGCTATTATTAAGGTCTTGTTGTTATTAGTGCCCTTTCTGTGGAATTTCATGTAAAATCAACTTAGACAGAGGGAGGCCAACAGAACAAAACTTGTTGAATGCCGCCCTAACTGGTTTGGCTCAGTGGATAGAGTGTCGGCCTGCGGACTCAAGGGTCCCAGGTTCGATTCCGGTCAAGGGCATGTACCTTGGTTGTGGGCACATCCCTAGTAGGGAGTGTGCAGGAGGCAGCTGATTGATGTTTCTCTCTCATCAATGTTTCTAACTCTCTATCTCTCTCCCTTCCTCTCTGTAAAAAAATCAATAAAATATATTTAAAAAAAAAACAACTTGTTGAATGCCTACCATATACCAGGCAACTTGTAACTATTATCATTTTAAAGATGGAGAAACCAGGGCCCAGAGAAGCTGAGTAACTTGCTCAAGGTTACATATCTAGTAGGCAGAGCCTGGAATGGAGTCCATTCCTGGCCTGAGAGCCTGGGCTCTGGGGCCAGACCCCCACCATCACTCTCCTGCTTGTCACTTCTGCCTTACTCACTGCGTAATCTCACTGGGCTTCAGTTTCCCCCTCACCAAGGCAGGGTTAATAACTCCTTACTGCTAGGAGTGTAATGAACATGAAACCAACCTCATGGTGCCTGGTGGTGAGATCGGCTGTGTCTACTTCTGTCACAACCTATGACCTGTCCTAGAGACAGTAAGGGTTGATCTGAAAAAGCCAGGAATCCGGGACCCAGCAGAGAAACCCACAGGGATTAGGTGCCTTTCTGTCCTGGGTGAACTGATCATGTCCCCGTGGGTGGAAAAGAATGAACTTTCCAAGCAAGTGGCACATGGAAGGGTGGGCGGTTCTCGTCAAAAAACGTATTTTGGTTTGTGGTTTCTCTGAGCCATTTTTATCTTTGCCAAATGACCCCCTCGGGAAAACGAGGCAGCTCCACACGTATAAATAGCCAAGATGCAAAGAGGAAGTGAGAGGTTTCCCCAGGGAGGGCAGAGCCGTGGTTGTGGGAGCTCAGAGCCGGGCCCAGCACCTTGCCCACGGGGAGCCCATGGTCAGGATCGTGGAGCCAATAGACAGGCTTAAATGGCTTTGTTGTGTAAGACTTTCCTTCCTCCTGGACAGAGGCCATTGTCCTGATGGCGGGCAGCAGCTCAGTCTGTGTTGGGCTGACCTTGGCTGAGGCAGGCAGTGAAGTCGGGAGTGGGAATGACTCTGGCTCCCCGCTGAGTCTCCCGGGGTGGGGGGCGGGGGGAACCCTGTCTGCCAACACCCCTAAGAGCTCCCTGGTAATGTTACAAGGAAAAGGAGAAGGGAAGCCTTTCCCTTCTCATGGGAGTCAGAGCACAGGGGAAGGAGGGGCCTGAATTATTCACTCCCTCTCTCTCTTCTTCTCTCCCACTCACCAGTGATTGGGTTGTATGAGCTTTGCAGGGCTGCCATAGTGAAGTGCCACCCACGGGGTAGCCTGAAACAACAGTACTTCCTTGTCTCACAGCTGTGAAAGAGAAGTGCAAATCAAGGTGTCAGCAGGGTCACATACTCTGAAGGTCCTAGGGGACGACCCTTCCTTGTGTCTTCCTAGCTTTGGCATTAGCCCGCAATCTCTGCTGTTCTTGGGCTTGTAGTTGCCTCAGTCCAAGCTCTGCTTTTGTCATCATGTGGCTTTCTTCCCTCTGTGTCCGTATATATATTCACATGGCCTTTTATAAGGACACTGGTCATTGGATAGAGAGCCTGCTCTAATTAAGTATGATATCATCTTTTTGGGGTTTTGTTTGTTTGTTTGTTAATCCTCACGTGAGGATATTTTCCCACTGGCTTTTAGAGAGAGTGGAAGGGAGGAGGAGAGACGAGAGTGAGAAACATCCATGTGAGAGAGGCACATTGGTTGCCTCCTATTGGGCCCCAACAAGGGTCAGGGATCAAGCCTACAACTGAGGTATGTGCCCTTGCCCAGAATCAGACCTGGGACTCTTTAGCCCATGGGCTGACACTCTACCCACTGAGCCAAACCAGCTAAGGCAAGTATAACCTCATCTTAACTAACTGCGCTTGCAAAGACTCTAATTCCAAATAAGGTCACATTCTGAGGTTCCATGTGGACACGAATATGGGAGTGTGGGGGTGGTGGGGGGAACTATCCAACACAGTATAGGAGTCTTCTATTCCAGATGCCCTACCAGTGGGCCTGGCTCTAAAGATGAGGTAGGCACATAAGTAAATTTGTGTACTTCCATGTGATAAATATGAGCTCATACTTTATATTTATTGAGCACTTACTAAGTGCCTGGCACTATTTTAAACAGTGTATACTTTCCATCAATGGATGAATGGATAATGAAAACGTGGTATGTATACATTAGAATATTAGTCATAAAAAAAGAAGAAAATCCTACCCTTTGTGAAAACATGAATGGAACTTGAAACTATTATACTAAATGAAATAAGTCCTGCAGAGAAAGACAAATACTGAATGATCTCACTTATGTGTTGATTCTAAAAAAAAATCAACAACAAGCAAAACTGAACTCATAGATATAGAGAACAGCTTGGTAGCTGACAGAAGCGAGGTGTAGGGGCATTTGGGGCAGTAGGGGTCAGGAAACAAGAGAAGGTGGTCAAAAGATACAAACTTCCAGTTATAAGCTACGTAAGTTCTGGGGGTATAATGCACAGCAACAATGGCTACAGTTAACAATACTGTATGTTTGAAAGTTGCTAAGAGCGCAGATCTTAAAAGTTGTCATCACAAGAACAAAAAATTGTAACTATGTGAGGATGAATCCTATATAATAAAGAGCTAATATGCTAATGGTCATCACACCCTCACACCAAAATGACCATTCAGCAGGAGGCTGTGTGGGTGGCGGGGCTGAGCCACTGCATTGCTCCTGAGACAGAACGGAAGTGGGGAGGCACTGGAAGAGGAGGGACCATCCCATGGTGGGGAGGGCGGGGGTGAGAGCCCATAGCGCCCCCCTCACCAGTCCTTTGCCACCCACTGCTCACACTCAGAGCACCCTGCCGCCCACCTGCCAGGGGAAGGAGTGCAGCACACATGCTGCCAGGAAGCAGCGCTTGAACTCTGTAGTAGGCTCAAGACTTCCATGCTTTCCTCCAGCGCCATGATGGGACGGAAGCCGGGAGACACTCGGAGGAAGTGGGACCAGCCCAAGGTGACTCGCGGGACCAAGGGCAGGGCTTAGATGGCCAGAGAAGGCCAGAGGGGTCGGGGACAACGCCAGGTGTGCTTGAGCTCTGGGTGGAGAGGTTAAGGTGTCAAGGGGGGTCAGGGGGTGGGTGGGCAGGGTGCACACAGGTGGGCGGGGCTGTGCGATTTCTCATGCTGGGCCTCCAGTGTTAACATAAGCTTATTGGGGTAACCATTTTGCAATATATACATACTAGAGGCCCGGTGCACAAAAATTTGTGTACTCAGGGGTAGGGGTCCTTCAGCCCGGCCTATGCCCTCTCACAGTCTGGGACCCATTGGGGGATGTCCACCTGCTGGCTTAGGCCCACTCCCCGGGGGATCAGGCCTAAGCTGGCAGTCAGACATCACCCTGGCAGTCTGGGAGCTCTTGGGGGATATCCACTTGCCAGCAGGGAGCAGGCCTAAGCTGCAGTCAGACATCCTTAGAGCTGCTAAGGAGGCAGGAGAGGCTCCCGCCACCACCACTGTGCTGGCAACCATCAGCACTGACCACCAGGGGGCAGCTCCTGCATTGAGCATGTGCCCCCTGGTGGTCAGTGTGTGTCATAGTGACCAGTCATTCCCAGTTGTTCTACTGTAAGGGTCAATTTGCATATTAACCTTTTATTATATAGGACAAAGGCCTGGTGCATGGGTGGGAGTTAGCTGGTTTGCCCTGAAGGGTGTCCTGCTGGGATGCCTGGCCAGCCTGGGTGAGGGGCTGATGGCTGTTTATAGGCTGGTCACAGCCCCTTCAGGGTGGGGGTCCCCACTGGGGTGCCTGGTCAGCCTGGGTGAGGGGCTGATGGCTGTTTGCAGGCTGGTCAAACCCCCCATGGGGGACCCTCACTCCATGGGAGTGTGGCCAGCCTGGGAGAGGGGCTGAGGGCCGTTATCAGGCTGGCCATGGCTGCGGGCTAGAAGCAGGTATCAGGGATTTATTTAACTTCTATAATTGAAACTTTGTTGCCTTGGTCCCGCTCAAAGCAACTGGCTGGAAGCAGGTATCTTGGGTTTATTTACCTTCTGTAATTGAAACTTTGTTGCCTTGAGTGGAGCTCAGGGCCCCAGGACAGGTGGGAATCTTGGCTTCCTCCATTGCCAGGGCAACGCAAGCCTCCTGCCTCACTACAGCTCCCTGGCTGCCACCATCTTTGTGATGGAGTGAGGGTTAATTTGCATATTACTCTTTTGCCTGGGCAGAAGACCCCCAAGCCCCTCCAATTGCCAGCTTCACAGAGCCCAGGCCTCTATGATCACTGGCTCTGATCCTGCCCCCTGCCATCGCCGGCTCTGCCCTTGCCCCACTGGCAGCCTCTGGCCAAGGCTACAGGCCTGGGCAGGGGACCCCCAGTCCCCTGCTTTTCTGGCTCCACTGGTGCCCAGACCCCTCTGATCGCTGGCTCTGTGGCGCCCAGGCCCCTGCAATCTCTGGCCTTGCCCCTGCCCAAGCCTGAGGCCTCTGGCCCAGGTCTTGTGCCTGGGTAGGGCACTCTCATACCCCTCTGATCACTGGCTCTGCCCCTGCCCATGCCTGAGACCTCCAGCAAAGGCCTCTGACCAGGGCAGGGGGCCCTCAGCCCCCTCTGATTGCCTGTTCCACCCCTCGGGCCCCCCGCCTCTCCTGCCACCTGCCTGGCTAACAAACCTGACCACTTCAGTGGCGGGGCTGAGCCAGACTGGGCGCCACGATCTTGTGGGCGCCACGATCTTGTGGCCATCTTTGTGACAGAGTGATGCCTAATTTGCATATTATTCTTTTATTAGATAGGATGTCAAGTGTTTATGTTGTGCATCCTAAACTAATATAATTTGTCAATATTGCAATAAAATTGGAAAAAACAAAATTAAAAAAATGTTTTAAATGTGCTTTTATACACATCTAATCCTCATAGTGAACCTAAGAGGTAAGTACTATTATTATTATCTCCATTTTACAGATGAGAAAATAGAACTCCAGAAAAGCTGAGTCACCTGCCGAAGGGCACAGAGCAGGTTCCTTTGGCTGTAGAAGTCAGGGCACATCTGTCTGAGGAGGTGGCACACAGCAGCTACAGGATGGATGGAGGTGGATGGGGTGAGGACAAGTGTTCCAGGCAGAGGCAAAGCCACACCAAGGCCCTGAGTCCAACCGGAGCGCAGCATGTGAGAAGAGGAGAATGAAAGCCACTGTGGCTGAGGCCTAGTGCAAGGCACAGAGGAGGAAGGGAGCAGGCAGGAGGCCCTCCGGAGCAGGGTGCTCTGAGGCCTACTTTAATTTCTATATGGTCTCTCTGGCAGTGATAGAGAATGGTCAACTGTAGGGCTGGAGTGGAAGCTGGGAGTCCTATCAGGTAAGGACGGAGCTGGAGGAAAGGCTGCTGCCAGGCCCTGATGGCGGATGTGAGGGGGGAAGGAAAATCACTGGTTGCAGCGTAGGGGCTGCGGAATGATGGGGCCACAGGGCCATGGGCAGGATGGCGGCAGGTGGGAGCAGTGGTGAGGATGTACTAAGTTTAATACTGTATGTCTGTGAGACATCTGTCCATCTTTGAAGCATAGGACTGCATCTGAATGAGGATGTTGGAGTGGAGAATCTTGCTGATTCCACCACAGGAGTTGGACCACTTGTGTGTGGGGTCACTTGTCTGGTTCCCAAACCTGGCTGCTCAGTAGAAAGCCCCTGAGGCATGTTCAAATACAGATTCCTGGGCCTCCTCCCACATTCACGGAGTCTAAATACAAGAGGGTCCAGGAATCTGTAGTTATAACAGGCCTACTGCAGACCTAAATGATAATAGCTTACTTTCATTAAGCACATCCTCTGCACAATCACTTTCTAGTCCTTGTTTTTTCAATCTCCTAAGAATTCTGGGAGATGGATGCTTTCCCCTTAGTCAGATGAAAACAGAAGAAGGCGTAGAACCTCTAAGTAATTTGCCCCAAGTCTCAGAGCCAAGCAAGTGTGGGATGAGGAGCTGGGCCACGGGCTCTCAGACCATCAGCCCGTTTCCTGAATCTCCTGCATCCCCAGGCCCTTCTCTTTCCTTCACCAGCGGGTTCTCTACTGCCTGGGGGTGGCTCACCTCAGAGAAGCAGCTTCTTGCCCTGAGTGGAGGTTAGAATGTTTACCCCGTCTGCCCATTTCCTCTTTGAGTAAATATTTTAAATCGGATTTAAATCTTTCCTCCTTAACCTTTCTAAATAAAAATAAACCTTGCCCTCTGGACTGTGTCTGCAGCTTCCCGTTTATTTAAGAGTGCCCTTTGCCTCACACACCTCCAAGTGCTGGGGAGTGGAGCCGGTGAGAGTGGAGGGCTGTGGTCAGGGCGCAGCGAGGAAGGCCCACAAGCTGGGCTCACTTCTCTGCAGCAGCGCAGACAGCGCAGGCCTGGTGCTGACGGGGCCCCTTTTAGGGAAACAAGGCTGTTTCCCAGGACTTCACAGCTGTAACTTAGCAGAGGTCTGCCAGCTCCCCCGGGTAACAACCTCGAGAAGTAGTCACGTCCCAGACAGACCCCCAGATTCCAGGGTCAGTGCCACGCTTTTCAGACAGCAGGCGTTGTGGACTTTTTTAATGACACAGAAAAGTGCAGCTGTTGGCTTGGTTTCTTGTTTGTTTGTTCTGTTGTTGTTGTTTTTTAGGAGTTCGATTCCAGGGCCCTCAGAGACAGAGCAACTGAATGAGAAATAGACACCAATTCCCATTGAATTCCATGTGAATTCAGGTCAAACCATTGACTTCCAAGAGATTCTGTCTTTCCTACCTCAACTCCTCCTGTTCTTTTACTTATAATTTAGCTGCCATTTACCAAGACATGCAAGCAGTAAAGATGGTTGTTCAGGAGGCCCTACAGAATAACCCACGGGAGAGACCTTTTCCTCTGCACCTTTCGTCCTTTCTCTCCTCCTCCCACTGCCAGAGCCACCACCAGCTTGCCAAGAGCTACCCAGGAACAGATTTCCTCTCTGATCTGCAGCATCTGTCCTGCCCGCCCACTCCCATTCCCTGCTAATCCCTCCAAATGCACTCTTTGCCACAAATGGGCAGGAGACAACTGAGAGCGAGACCCATGCCCATGGCTCCAGCCACTCTCATTTAGAAACAGAGAGGCAGTCACCTTCATTCCGCCCAGCGAGGTGATGCTGGAGAACTCTCTCCAGTCACAGGGCCAGTTCCAAACTCTCAGGCTGGGGAGCCAAGCCCCCCTCGTGTCTATGTTTGCGCTCATCGATTTCATGCTGATGACTTAGTTATATTTATCTGGGAATGGTTCCGATCCGAGCCCTGGGAAAGTACGGAGGCTTGGGTGGTATTTATGGCTCAGTAATTGCCTTGCTGTGGGGTCTTGGCTCAGGGAATAATCCTCTGAGCCTGCATTTCTCCATTTTGAAAACAGGGAGAGAACTCTCCCATGCAACAGCTATTTGTCAGGGGCACGGAGTTAGCTGATAAAAGAAAAATCTTTAACAGAGAAATCCTGTGATTTATTAACCTTCTCCTTTTTAGTTGTTCTTTAGCACCCTCGGTGTATTCTTGATACCCCGGTAACCTCTATAGTCAACTTCGTACTTATCCGTTATGAACTGGGTGATTATGTCCCCGGAGTGCCTATGTTGAAGTCTTAACTCTGAATGCGATGGCATGGGGAGATGGGACTGTCAGAAGGTAACTAGGTACAGCCCCCACGATGGAATCAGTAGCCCTATAAGAAGTGGAGGAGACATATAGCTTCCTCTCTTGGCCACATGAGGATAGAAGATGGACGACAAGCCAAGAAGAGAACCCTCATCAAGAACCAAATCTGCTGACACCCAGGTCTTGGACTTCAGCCTCCAGAACTGTGAGAAGTAAATCTCACTGATACCCAGTACATGGTATTTTGTTACAGCAGCCAGAACAGACTGTGACATTATCCTTCCATTACTTTTTTCCTTTGTCCCTATAATCACCTATAAGCATCAATGTACATGTACATCCATATAGATACGCACGTAAGCTGTTTACTGCTGTTTTCTTATTTTTACATTTTTCTGTATCGACTTTTTCCTCCAACACCTAATGGGATGAATCCCCCTTAATGCGCCCAGTTCAGCTCCAATTTATTCTTCTCAAAGGGCTACCTATGACTTTATGCTATAGCAGTGCTATAATTTCTTTAACCATCCTCATGTAGATGATGTTTACTTTTGTTTCCAGTTTTATTTGTTTACTAGTGTTTACAAGTTAGTCCACTTCTGTGTAAAGATGTCCTTAGGTTTTTAAGCTTTTACTCCTAAGGGATAGATTCCTGAGAGTGGGATTTCTGTGTCAAAAATATATGTATTTTTATTCATAACAAATGTTGCCATATTGCTTCCAAAAAGATTTCATTAAGACTTATTTCCAACCAGAAATTTACTAAAGCCCTCACATCCCTTAGCAATAGGGCTTGCCACTCTCATTTTCCCATCTGGCCAGTGTAAATTGATGTCTTATTGTGACTACTTCGTACCAGCTTGTTTGCACATGCATTTGAGCCTCTTTTCAAATCTGTTGGCCACCTGGAATTACTTTTCTATGAACTGAATTATTAGAAAAAATTCCACTTGATCACGCAGTTATTCTTTTGATTCATTGCTGGATTCTACTGGCTGATTCTAAAAAATATTTTGCATGCCAAATTGATTGGTTGGTTTGCTTTTTAATATTGAATTATAGACCTTTTTTACATGTTCATGTCCTAGAATGAAGTGATAGTTAATTATTATTTTTATACATTATTTTTATTGAGGTATAATTAACATTAAAACATTATGTAAGCTTAAGGTGTACAATGTGTTGATTTGATACATTTATTCATTGTAAGATGATTACCTCCACAGTGTTAGTTTATACTAATTTTCCATTTTTAAAATCTAAAACTCAACTGTGACACCATCTAATACTAAAATCTATTTATTTTTTTAATTTAATTTATTTTATATATATTTTTATCATCTAAAGTTTTACATATGTCTCCTTTTTCCCCAATTGATACCACCCCCCAACAGCCATTCCCACCCCGGGCAAGCCCTCACTGCCCCAGTGTCTGTGTCCATTGGTTATGCTAATATGCATGCATACAAGTCCTTTGGTTGTTCTCCGACCACCACCCTCTCCTCTACCATTTGTCTCTGGATCTATTCTTATTTATTAAATTATGTTGTTCATTATATCCCACTTATGAGTGAGATCATGTGATATTAATCTTTCTCCAACTGGCTTATTTCACTTAGCATAATGCTCTCCAGGTCCATCCATGTTGTTGCAAATGGTAAAAGTTCCTTCTTTATATAGTGGTAAGTATTCCATTGTGTAGATGCATGATAGTTTTTTAATCTATTCATCTGCTGATGGGCACTTAGGCTATTTCCAAATCTTAACTGTTTCCAAATCTTAGCTATTGTAAATTGTGCTGCTATGAACATAGGGATGTATATATATCCTTTCTGATTGGTGTTTCTGGTTTCTTGGCATATAGTCCTAGAAGTGGGATTGCTGAGTCAAATGGGAATTCCATCTTTAACTTTTTGAGGAAACTCCATACTGTCTTCCACAGTGGCTGCACCAGTCTGCATTCCCACCAGCAGTGTACAAGGGTTCCTTTTTCTCCACATCCTCACCAGCACTTGTCCTTTGTTGATTTGTTGATGATAGCCATCTGACAGGTGTGAGTTGGTACCTCATTGTTGTTTTGATTTGCTTCTCTCAGATGATTAGTGACTTTGGGTGTGTTTTTCTATGTCTCTTGGCCTTCTGTATGTCCTCTTTCGAAAAGTGTCTATTTAGGTTCTTTGCCCATTTTTTGATTGGATCATTTATCTTCCTTTTGTTAAGTTGTATGCGTTCCCTGTAAATTTTGGAGATTAAACCCTTATCTGAAATAGCATTGGCAAATATGTTCTCCCATGCAATGGGCTTTCTTGTTTTGTTGATGATTTCTTTTGCTGAGCAGAAGTTTTTATTTTGATGTAGTCCCATTTGTTTATTTTCTCCTTAGTCTTCACTGCCCTAGGAGTTATGTCGGTAAACATATTGCTATGACTTATGTCTGCTATTTTGCTGCTATGGAGTCTTGTAGGATTTTATCATTTCCCCTTCTTACATTCAAGTCCTTTAGCCATTTTGAGTTTGTTTTTGTGTATAGTGTAAGTTGGTGGTCTAGTTTCATTTTTTTGCATGTATGTGACCAATTTTCCCAATACCATTTATTGAAGAGATTGT
>PVJC01037959.1:0-16972 GCA_004026665.1 Murina feae
GAACACTATGTTCTCAATAAATGTTAGCCGTGTCGACATTACTCATGAGACACAAGGTACCATTTACTGACTGCCTCCTCTTGCTTGACCCTCGCCACACCCTGAGGCCAGAGGAGGAAGCTGAGGCAGAGGAAGATAGTGTCCTTTGGAGATGAAGTCCCTGGCCCGAGGCCTAAGAGCCGGCAAGTGGTCCAAGTTCAAGGCCCTAAGAACAAGCTAGCCGAGGGCTTGGCATGCAGTAGGTAGTTAATAAAGACTCTATTTTTTCGATCCTGCCCTTCTCCCTCCTTCCCTTCCAGCCCGCAGTCATGCTGAGCCCCAATCTGAGGGTCACCTCTGGC
Source organism: Murina feae (assembly GCA_004026665.1). Taxonomy (NCBI): domain Eukaryota; kingdom Metazoa; phylum Chordata; class Mammalia; order Chiroptera; family Vespertilionidae; genus Murina; species Murina feae. The sequence continues at coordinate 342 of PVJC01037959.1, forward strand.
CAGGGCTAAGGCGGCTGGACAGTGCTTGAGTCAGGCCGAGGCTCCCAGGTGGTTGGGCGGGGCAAGACCTGGGCTGAACCCGACTTCCATCCCAGCTGAGGTCCTCCCTTCCCTCCTCTTCTCATCCCCTCCCTTCCTTCCTCATCTTCCTCATGCCTCACCGTCTGTATGCTCCCTCAGGTATTTGGGGTTGTGAGAACCCAGGGGTCCCTCTATAGCCATCCTGATGACAGGGCTCCACTCTCAAAACACAGAAGGGGCTTCAAGTCGGTATTGATTCCACGCATACGGGAAGGGAGCCGGTGTTGTGGGGTTCGCGTGGGCCTGCCAAGCCACCTGAGGCTGTCCACAGGGTAAACACAGGTTCACCCAGCGCCCCACCCAGGCCTGACCGAAAATGCTGCCCCAGCGGAAGGCTTGCTCCCTGAAATGACTCAGCTCCAGGGCTCAGATGCAGTTCCCATGTTTTACGCACGAAAGGTGTTTTCATGATAGCTCGTGGTGTCGAGCCAGCATCGCTCTGTAAACAGCACCATAATCTGGTCCAAAATGTGAGTCTGAGCCCCCGGCCACGGAGGCTGTAAGCCCAAGGCGGAGCCTCCTTCATGCCCAGGTGAAGCCAGCTCCTTGCAAATGGCACAGATCCCCAAAGTGACACAGACTCAGGCCAGTTCCTTCACTGAGGGACCCAAATCTGTCCTCCCCAGATGCCTCCAGCCTGCTGTGGGGCTGCAGGCCTTCCATGAGCCAGTGTCCTGGAACCAAGAATCTGGGGCCCAGCCTGGAGCCAGGGGGGCAGGGTGGGGAGGAACCACCACCCAGGCAGGGAAAATTCGCACCCCCCCCCAGCAATGACAGTCATCCTTGGGGACCATGACATGGATGTGCTGAAAGAGCTAATATTGAGCCCTAGCTGGTTTGGCTCAATGGATAGAGCGTCTGCCTACACACTGAAGGGTCCCAGGTTCGATTCCAGTCAAGGGCACATGCCTGGGTTGCGGGCTTGATCCCCATTAGGGGACATGCAAAAGGCAACCAATCAATGATTCTCTCTCATCATTGATGTTTCTATCTCTCTCTCCCTCTCCCTTCTCTCTGAAATCAGTAAAGATATATTTAAAGAAAAGAAAAGACAGGCCTGTCTGCACTGGAAGAGGGCTTGGGCATTTAAAAAAAAAAAAAAAAAGAGCTAATGTTGTGAAACAAGAAGGGTGCTTGATCCTCCCTGAGGACTCAGAAGTAGGGGCTGCAGGGAGTGGGGCGGCAGCACCCTCACTCACCACCACCTGCCCCCAACTCCTCACTCACCCTGTCAGTTATTTACTGGGCGTTTTCTAAGGGCCTACCTGCCCGCTTCACCCCAGGCTTTCGCGTCTCAGCAAAGGGCATCACCAGCCTCCCAGCTAATTTGAGCAAAAACCCAAGGAGTCATCTTTGATCGCCATTTTCCTGATCCACCAGCAAATCCAGTCTGCTTTTCCACGTCCAACATTAGACCACTCCTCAGCCTCCACCACGGCCAGCTCTCATTTCTCGCTTGGACACTGCAGCAGCCACCAACTGGACTCTTGACCTTTGGCCTTGGCCTCTAAAATCCATATCCAGCCCTGGCCAGTTTGGCTCACTGGATAGAGCGTCAGCCTGGGGACTGAAGGGTCCCAGGTTCGATTCCCGTCAAGGGCATGTACCTTGGTTGTGGGCACATCCCCAGTAGGGAGTGTGCAGGAGGCAGCTGATCAGTGCTTCTCTCTCATCAATGTTTCTAACTCTCTATCATTCTCCCTTCCTCTCTGTAAAAAATCAATATAATATATTAAAAATAAAAAAAATAAAACCCATATCCAACTTGTCAGAGTTACTCTATCATCATTCTAACTATATTTTCTGTCTCCATTGAATCTTACCAAATAATGAGACTTTTAAAAATATATATTTTTATTGATTTCAGAGAGGAAGGGAGAGGGACAGAAAGAGAGAAACATCAGTGATGAGAGAGAATCATCGATCAGCTGCCTCCTGCATGCTCCACACTGGGGATTTGAGCCCACAACCCTGGCATATGCCCTGACCTGGAATCGAACCATGACCTCCTGGTTCATAGGTTAATGCTCAACCACTGAGCCACACCAGCCAGGCCCAAATAATGAAACTTTTTAAAGAAATCAAGCAGACCCACTTTGGCATCAGGCTATGAAGAGATGAGAAAGGGCCCCGAGGCAGAACTGTGCACAGATGAGAACTTGCTGTATGACAGAGTCGTCACTAACCAGTGAGGAAAAGACCGACTTTTTTTTTTTTAATATATTTTATTGATTTTTTTCCAGAGAGGAAGGGAGAGGGACAGAGAGTTAGAAACATCGATGAGAGAGAATCATCAATCAGCTGCCTCCTGCACACCCCCTACTGAGGATGTACCCGCAACCAAGGTACATGCCCTTGACCGGAATCGAACCTGGGACCCGTCAGTCCCCAGGCGGACACTCTATCCACTGAACCAAACCGGTCAGGGCAAAAGACCGACTCTTATACACGGTATTAAAGCAAGTGGCGATCCATATGGATAAAGTAAAATTAGATCTCCACCTACGCCCACACACATCTCCAGGTGCAGTCAAGGCTTACATGTGAATAACACAATTTAACACATTGAGAAGAAAATCTAGAATATTTTTATGGCCTCAGGATAAGAAATGATTTTTAAATAAATTTTTTGTTCATTATAATATGCACAACAAAAATGCATGTCATAAGTGCGCAGCTCAGTAAAATCTCACAATCTGAAAAGAGAATCCAAATGCAATACATATGATCAGCAGGAGTTTAGTTTCCAGAATATGTAAAGAACTTCTGCAAATCAAGAAGAAAGACAGAGGATCCAAAAGCCAGTTCAGCATAAGTTGTGAACAAGCACCTCATAGGAGAAGAAACCTGGAGGGCCCTAGCCAGTTTGGCTCAGTGGATAGAGCATCAGCCTGCAAACTGAAGCGTCCCAGGTTCAATCCCCAGTAGGGGGCATGCAGGAGGCAGCCGATCCAAGATTCTCTCTCATCATTGATGTTTCTATCTCTCTCTGCCTCTCCCTTTCTTTCTGAAATCAATAAAAATATATTTAAAAGAAACCCAGAGGACCAATAATCATATAAGAGGAGGTATCAGAGAAATGTAAATTAAAAGAAGGAGAGCCCTAGCTGGTTTGGCTCAGTGGATAGAGCATCGGCCTGTGGACTCAAGGGTCTCAGGTTCGATTCTAGTCAAGGGCATGTACCTTGGTTGTGGGCACATCCCCAGTGGGAGGTGTGCAGGAGGCAGCTGATTGATGTTTCTCTCTCATTGATGTTTCTAACTGTCTATCCCTCTCCCTTCCTCTCTGTAAAAAAATCAATAAAATATGTTTAAAAAAAACTTTTTTTAAAAAAATAAAAGAATGAGAGATTATGTCTCATTCACCAGATTGACAAACAAACAAAAAAACAAAAAGTTGATACCACCCCATGTGGACCCCAGCCTAACCACAGTGGGTAGAGTAGATTGGTAGAGCCACTTGGCAGTGGCACAAGGTTGCCAGGTTGGAGGTGAGCATATCTGACGCAGGCCTTCTTTCCCCAGGTACCGACTCTCACAGGAGTGCACCTGCAGGGAATCTGGAAACATCACTGAATTATGATCGGGTCGCAGTCATGCAATGGAGATGGCCTGGACATGCGCGCAAAGGCAGCACATGAGATGGGGGTAAAACCAGAGCCTTTAGGAAGAGAGAGGAGACAACTGTCCCTCCCCCGCCTGCCTCCCCCCGCCCCCCATGCCTGAAGGGGCTGACTTTACCACTGGGGAGAATTTTTGCACAAAGAAGAAACACCAGGAAAAAAAAAATTACTTATTTTTGCCTCACTCATTTTGCAGGCAGGAAAGGTAAGCTCCAGGAAGGCAAATGAGCTGCCGTCCTAGCGCCCAAGCTGAGATGCGATTCTGTTTCTTTTCTTACTTTTTTAAAATATATTTTTATTGATTTCAGAGAGGAAAGGAGAGGGAGAGAGAGAAAGAGAGAAACATCAATGATGAGAGAGAATCATGGATTGGCTGCCTCCTGCACGCCCCGTGCTAGGGATCGAGCCCGCAACTCGGGCCTGTGCCTCGACTGAGAATGGAACCGTGACCTCCTGGTTCATAGGTTGACGCCCAACCACTGAGCCACACCGGCTGGGCTGACTCTGTTTCCTTTCTGTTACTCCCCTTTTCTCCCTCCTCCCGGTGCTATGGCCCCTCCTCCCAAAGGCCTGGGCTGGTGCAGTAGCCTCCTTGCCCCCCCCACCCCCCGCTTCTTCTCTACTCTGCACGTGACCAGAGAAGCCTTCTTAGCCCAGCGCCGTGGTCACACCGCTCCCTACTCAGAAGCAACCAGCAGCTCTCACCGCTCCTCACGCTAAGTCCAAACTCATCGTGTTCTCCTTTTCAAGGGAGTAAAATAACCGTTACTGGGCTCCCAGGTTCTGTGGGCCAAGAACCGGGACAGGGCCCAGAAGAAACAGCTTGTGTTTGCTCCACAGCATCTGGGGCCTCCGCTTGAAAGCTGGGGGCTGGAATCCTGAAGGTGCCTGTACTCACAGGAGATGATTCATCGGCAGCTGGGCATTGCCTGGAACATTCCATGGGGCTCGGCCATGTGTCCTGGGCTTCCTCACAGCATGGTGGGTGGGCTCAGAAAGGGCTGGTGCGGCTCAGTGGTGGAGCATCGACCTGTGAACCAGGAGGTTCCGGTTCGATTCCTGGTCAGAGCACGTGCCCAGTTTGCGGGCTTGATCCCCAGCGGAGGATGTGCAAGAGACAGCTGATTAGTGATTCTCTCTCATCATCGATGTTTCTCTCTCTCTCTCTCCCTATTTCTTCCTCTCTGAAGTCAATAAAAATACATTTTAAAGAAAAAGAAAGAGAGAGAGAGAGACACTTTACCACCTTTTTAACCTGGCAGTGGAGGTTGTGCATTTTATTCTAAATTTGACAGCCAGAAAGGCCTGCTCCATTTCAAAGAGAGGGGAAGTGGACTCCACCTCTCATGGTAGCTCTGTGGCTGTTGTGAGATAGTACACATTGGAAAATATTAATATCTAGAGCTGCAGCCCAGCGATGTAGCTCAGTGGTTGAGCATCAACTCATGCACCGCGAGGTCACTAGTTCGACTCCAGGTCAGGGCACCGTGCTTGATCCCTGTTGGGGGTGTGCAGGAGGCAGCCAGTCAGTGTTTTCCTCTCGTTGACGTTTTATCATTCTCCCTCCCTATCCTTCTAAAAAGCAATAAAGGCGTATTTAAAAAATAGAGAGCTGCAGAATCACGGCAGCCTCAGGCCATGTGCAGCGGAGAGAACGGGGCAGGGCAGCCAAGGACAGGGCTGCTGTGCCAGTGCAGGCCTCGCCAGGAGGGGTCATCGGACAGGAAGGAGGGACAGAGGAGGGGGCAATAGAGAGGGCCCACTGGTCATCTCAGCTCAGTCACCAACATGGCGGGGCATTTTCCTTCTTGGAGCTTACCTCTGTCACCTGTAAACTGAGTGAGACAGAAATAGAAGGAGGAGGTTTCTTCTTCCTATTGTGGCTCCTGGGAGAATCTGATGACAGGAATGAACCCTCTCCTCAGGGGAAGAAAGACGCATTCAGGCTCACGGGTGGGAAACGGGTCCGACATTTCCGGAGCGCTCAGTGTCGGACCCTGGATGTCTGGGCGTGAACCCTGCCTCACTCCTCACCAGGGAAGAGGAGAGACCTTGGGCAGCTCGCTTCACCTCTCCGTGCCTCTGTTTCCCGCCCTGTCGCAGCTAGGAAGGACCCCAACTCTCAGTGACTGCAGCAAAGTGGCGGCTGTTTCTCTCATCCGGAAAAGTCCACCTGTGTGCGTGGCGGCGTTGGTGCGGGAGCTGAGACAGAGGAGCTTTGTCTCTTGTCTTAGAAGATTTCTCTGCCCTGAAGACCCTTAATTTATTGCTCAGAGTGGGACCACGTGACCGGCCCCTGTGAGCAAGGGAGAGGAGGGAGTTTTGGCTCAGTGGCCCTCAACCAGGCCAGCATCGCAGCTCTACGGATGTCTGCACATGCGTGGAGGCCGTTCAGGCTGTCACAGTGGCTGGGCACATAGTGGGAGGTGCCTGCTTCCATGCATGGGACAGTCTTATCTCCTCACTGCCCCCCAGAATGCCAAGAGCATTCCCCTGTAGCAGAGGCAATGGAGAGGGAAAGGCCAGGAAGGGGGTCGGGTCAGCCAGCCAATGGCATCACCCAATGTGCCCACCTCTTGGGCTGCTGTGAGGGACCTGGGTCAGTGGTCAGGTCAATGCTCAAGCAGATGCTGGGGTGCCCTAAAGATCAGGAGAAACCACCGGGGGTCCTGCTGGACCTGCGGCCGAGACCTGAGGGGAGGCATTGCGAAGAGCAGCCGCAGCCGGGGAGGCGGGCGCCCGTGGGACACAGAGCGTCGCTGCTTGTCCTCTTGCCGTCCTCAGAGCTTCTTGCCTCTCTTTGAAGCCTGCCTGGCACTCGAGGGCTGCCCAGGGTGCCCTGCCACATCTGACAGTGTCACAGCACAGCTCTCCGTCAGTCCCCAAAGGGACCCTGACTCAGCAGACACAGCAGGGCAGGGCAAAGGAAGTGGGGGAAACGTCACTGTAGCTTGTCACCACGTCCGTCCATCTGGCCCAGTTCCCGGCAGGCCGGGAGTCAGCCCCCTGGTGGGTGGGGGCCAAAGCCACAGCTCTGCCAGTGGGCCAGCATTGCATCGTGGCGTCAGGACCTCTTCCTCCTTCGGGACCTGAGGACGAGACGGGAGAAGTCTGGATCTGACCTTCGGCCTCAGAGAACTGGGCTGCTTCTCAGAGAGACAGCACCCTGCCGGCCGGCGTGGCTCAGTGGTCGAGCGTCGACCTATGAGCCAGGAGGTCCTGGTTCGAGTCCCCCTTCAGGGCACATGCCCGGGTTGTGGGCTCCATCCCCAGTAGGGGGCGTGCAGGAGGCAGCTGATCGACGTTTCTCATCATTGATGTTTCTATCCCTCTCCCTCGCTCTCTGAAATCAACACAGATATATGTTCCCAATTCCACGATTAGGTCAATTGTTTTAAAAATAAAAGAGCGGGCTCCCTAATCCCTCCTCCCTTCCCCAAGCTCAGGAGAAACCAATGTTCTTCCCTCCAAACGTGGCCAAAGTATCTGCGTTCCGGTGACCGCCGAGCCGGTGTGAGATGGAGGATTTCCCACGGGAAGGTGAGGGTCACAGGCGGGGTTCTCAGAGCTGGAAAGTCCTCAGGGGATTCCAGCTGTCCTCCCTGAACACCTGCCGCGTGCAGGGCGCCGTGCCAAGCATTTTATAGAATTAGCTCATCCCGCGCTTATGACACCTTCGCGGGGCAGGTGTCATTATCCCCACATGTGATGGATGAGGAAACGGAGGCTCAGCCAAGTTCAGCCACAGGTTAGCTTCTTCATTGATGGGTCAGGCATCTGAGGATGGCCCGCCCAGCGTGGGGACCACACAGAGCAAGGCTTGTCTTCTCCTGGGCTGGTCCTGGCTGCTTTGTTGGAGGACATCTGTCCTGGACACAGGCCAGGCACCAAGGCTCAAATGGACATGTCGGGGCAGCAGCCAGGGTCCAGGCACCAGGCCTCCCCGACGTCTGCCCATTGCTGCCCCGTTGACTCACGGAGCCCAGAAAGTCCAGATTTTATAAGGTCAAATCCAAGTACCCTGGGACTTTATACTCGGCACTTGTTGACATGTAGGGCTAGAACAGCTTCTTCCGGTGGGTGTGCGGGCATGGGTCACACACGTGCGCTGTCTCCTACACCAACACCCAGCCATAGGCGACAGCTTCTGGGCCAGGAGTGGAAAGACCAGAGCTCCAGCCCCAGCTGCCCCCACCAGCCCTGACCTTGGCCAGGTCTCACTGTCTCCCTGAGCCTCAGTCTGCTCCTCTGAGGAATCTTAAGCCTGTGATTCCCAAAGGGCAGGGAAGGTGGAGACACACTTCTCCTTTTTTAAAAATATTTTTTTATTGATGGCAGAGAGGAAGGGGAAGGGAGAAAAAGATAGAAATAGAAACATCGATGATGAGAGAGGTTTGTCGATCAGCTGCCTCCTGAACACCCCCACTAGGGATGGAGCCTGCAACTTAGGCATGTGCCCTGACCAGGAATCGAACCGGCAACCTTTTGGTTCCTGGGTCAACACTCAACCGCTGAGCCACACCCCACTGGGCTGAAGACACATTTCTTTTGTCCCACCTTCAGTGATGTCTCTTGCACCACAAATAGCCACTGGGTTTCACCTCCTGTGCAAATGCTGGTAGGTTAGCAGTGACTGCTTGGGAGACTGTGGGGAGAAGGATTCCACAGCTGTTTGGTGATGGATTAGTCATGTCTGTCATGGGCCAGGACTGAGGAGTGATGATATGGGTGCTGTGCATTTACTGTAACTGCAATCCCCCAAGCGCGCTGTCCAAAGTGAGCCCTTAGGGAGTTCCCCAGGTGCTCCCCAGAGATAAGGCGCACCAGTAACCCCATTTCTGTGAAGGCCGAGTCCTTGGAAATATTACGCAGCCGTTCAGGGGATTTTGCATTGGTTCAAGCCTCTCTTAGCCACTTCCTGTCCCAGATAACCGGCTCCCGTGGCTGCTCTGGGGTTTATCTGTGAGGTCACAACTGCTGCCTTGAGGCCTTCAATTCTCCTGTCGGAGAACAGTGCTTTCCTGGCAGTGCCCCTGCTTCTAAATGCCCCCATTACCCAAATGCACCCCTTCACTCCCCCACCCCTACCCCATTCTCGGCTGACATGCAAATGTAGACCTGGTTTATGGCTCTGAGGTGGCAGCTGCCTGGCTCTCCCAAGGCTGCATTCTCAAAGCAGAACCCGAAGTCTTTCTAATGATGGAATTCCAGACATGGTGGCAGATCAGTGGGGACGCAACGGAGGCTGTGGGGGCGGCCTGACATTCCTCAAATCAGCCAGGCTGGTGAGTGTCCAGGTCGGCCCGACCCCACCTGTCACTGTTTGCCCGCCCTGAGCAGGGCTCTGCTGAGTTTCCTCCTGGGACAGACTCGTTCAGTCCTGATAGGTGATTCCGCTCCACCCTGCTTCTCAAGCTTTCTCGGTCGTAGGGCTCCCCACCCAAGGCTGAGGCCCGAGGGAAAAGCCCTACATCACAGAGAACGCCCTGGCCGGTTTGGTTCAGGGGATAGAGCATCGGGCTGCAGACTGAAGGGTCCTGGGTTCAGTTCCGGTCAAGGACACATGCCTGGATTGTGGGCTTGATCCCCAGTGTGGGGCGTGCAGGAGGCAGCCGATCCATGATTCTCACTCATCATTGTTATCCCTCTCTCTCTCTCCCTCTCCCTTCCTCTCTGAAACCAATAAAATATATATGTAAGTAAATTGCCCTAACTGGTTTGGCTCAGTGGATAGAGCGTCAGCCTGTAGACTGAAAGGTCCTAGGTTCGATTCTGGTCAAGGGCATGTATCTGGGTTGTGGGCACATCCCCAGTGGGAGGTGTTCAGGAAACAGCTGATCAATGTTTCTCTCTCATCGATGTTTCTAACTCTCTATTCCTCTCCCTTCCTCTCTGTAAAAAATCAGTAAATCACAGAGAATGACTTGGGATGGTGGGGAGCATTTTGCAGGATCCCAAAATTTTCCCAAGAGAAGGAACCCCACCTCCACCGGATGCACCTGTCCTTTCCACGACCCCTCACCAAATGGATGCTCAGTTCCACGTAAATGGCTCAGTTGTGAGGGCCAGAAATTCTAGGCATCTCTCTCTCTCTCTCTTTTTTAAAATATATTTTTATTGATTTCAGAGAGGAAGAAAGAAGGAGAGAGAGAGAGAAACATCAATGATGAGACAGAATCATTGATCGGCTTCCTCCTGCATGCCCCTCCCCCCCACACACACACTGATGATCAAGTCCGCAACCTGGGCATGTATCCTTGAGTGGAATCGAACCTGGAACCCTTCAGTCGCAGGCTGACGCTCTGTCCACTGAGCCAAACCAGCTAGGGCTCTAGGTGTCTTTTGTTTGTTCTTTGTGTTTTTTATGTAGAGTCGTTTTCCACAACAAAATCATTCGTTCAACCAATATTCATGGAGCACCTACTGTGTGCCAGACACTGTTGAAACCATTGGGGATACAGCAGCGAGCAAAGCGGACAAAAACCCCTGCCCACACAGAGCTGACATGCTGGGGGCGGGCGAGGGGAAGGCAGCAAACATACCAATAAGGAGACTATTCAGTGCGTCCAATGGTGAAAAGTATTATGAGGAAAAATTAATCAAGGAACGGGGGTGGGGAGGGCTGTGTTTGCATTTTAGCGATGAAGGCGCTATTCCAGCGAAGTCCTGAGAGAGGAGAACAGGCTGAGGCACATGGGTGTCCTCTGAGAGGTCCCGAGAGAGGGGAGGGCGCTGCCCTGAGGTAGGGGTGCGCTGGACAGATAGGAACCAACGGAGGCCAGCGCGCTGGAGCCCCACCAGCCAGGCGGGGACTGCGGGAGATGATCTGAGGTCAGAAGGCACAAGGGTGGGGTAGATGGTGCTTACATAGTATGGCTTCTGTTCTGTGTGTGTGTGTTTGTTTTGTTTTTAATATATTTTCATTGATTTGAGAGAGGGAGAGAGAGATAGAAACATTGATGATGAGAGAGAATCACTGATCAGCTGCCCCCTGCACGCCCCCTACCAGGACTGAGCCTACAACCCCGGCATGTGCCCTTGACTGGAATCGAACCCGGGATCCTTCAGTCTGCAGGCCGACGCTTTATCCACTGAGCCACACCGGGCTAGGGCCACAGTATGGCTTTTGTAATGCAAGAAGCCAATTTTTCTCAATAGGAAAGAGTTGGACTCTAGTCGAAGCTCAAACCCGGACAAAAAGAAGTGAAGACCACATCAGAACTGCGTGTTGAGACCAGCGTTCCTGGACGCTGACAGTGCCAAAGGGACAGCGTAGCTGAGTTTTCACGATCAATTGTATCGATCCAGGAAAACAGAAACCAAAATAACTCCGTGAGGTAAGAGGCCTGGCGGAAAGGGCTGGACTTCCGGGGCACCGTGGGGGTGAGGGGAGGGTGTTAGGGTTCTCAGGCCTGGATCTGAGGAAACAGGCAGAGGTGGGCATGGACTGGTGCCCCCCCTCCCCCGGCCCCTCGGAACAGTGAGTGAGTCCCAGGGCCAGTCTTTGGCAGGGTCCAGGCGTTCGTTACGTAAACCTTAGTGTAAATCAGGCCCAGCAGCCTGGCCTGCCTGAGTATCCAGACTCCTGAGGGCCAAACCCCCACCCTGGGGTAGCCGTTGAGGAGGCCACCTTCCAGAGGACTCCACTGGGTCCTCCTGTTCCTCACCCAACTATTTTTTTAAAATATATTTTATTGATTTTTTACAGAGAGGAAGGGAGAGGGATAGAGTTAGAAACATCGATGAGAGAGAAGCATCGATCAGCTGCCTCCTGCACACCTCCTACTGGGGATGTGCCCACAACCAAGGTACATGCCCTTGACCGGAATCGAACCTGGGACCCTTGAGTCCACAGGCCGACGCTCTACCCACTGAGCCAAACTGGCCAGGGCCTCACCCAACTATTGATACGCCCATTGACTAGGAAGCGTAGGCCACTCAGATGGGCTCTGTGACATGGTCGCTAAGCTTGGGCGGAGGAGGCCTTCCTGAAGGCCCCTTCTCTCCTTGAATTACCTGAGGCTGTGACAGGGGACAAGGAATGAGCCAGCAGGCACAGCAGGAGGGAGGGTGGGACATGGCGTGAGGCGGGGCGAGTAGAGGGAAGTGGCCGGCCACAGGAGGGGGGGGAGGGCTGGCCACAGCGCAGCCAGGCAGGGACCAGGGAAGAACATTCAGAACTCCCAGTCCTTCGCCAGAAGTGAACAAAAGTCATTGTTACAGTCACGGACATCGATCCTTATCTCCCAAATGGTATATTTTGGTGTGTGCGTGTTTATTCTCTTTGATGTTGGAAGAGGAGAGGCGGGGTCACGTGGCCAGGCTTGGCACCCTTTCACCCAGGACGGGCGCAGGGGAAGGGTTCCGAGGGAGGCCAGGCCCTAACAGGGTCTGTGGGTCCCACACTCCCCTTTTCACCCTCTGCCCCTGATGCCAAGTTTCCTGCCCAAGCCCCGCCCCGCAGGGCACAGACAGTGGGCAGTGATGGCCAGGGCCTGAGGGCAAACAGAGCAGTGAGGTCCCTCGTCCCAGCCACCAGCCCTTGCCGTGGTCACTGGGGTCAGCCCGATGCAGGCCCACAGGCTGGCTGTGCTACCTTCTGTACACGTGTCCTTGACAAGTTTTTTTATTTTTTAATTTTTGTTATTTTTCCATTGATTTTTTAAAAATATATTTTATTGATTTTTCACAGAGAGGAAGAGAGAGGGACAGAGAGCCAGAAACATCGATGAGAGAGAAACATCGATCAGCTGCCTCCTGCACACCCCCTACTGGGGATGTGCCCGCAACCCAGGTACATGCCCTTGACTGGAATCGAACCTGGGACCCTTCAGTCCGCAGGCCGATGCTCTATCCACTGAGCCAAACTTGTCAGGGCAATTTTTCCACTGATTTTTTAAAATATTTTTGTATTGATTTCAGAGAGAAAGGGGGAGGGAGAGAGAGAGAGAGAAATATCAATGACGAGAGAGAATCATGGATTCGTTGCCTCCTGCACGCCCCCCACTGGGGATTGAGCCTGCATCCCGGGCATGTGCCCTTGACCAGAATCGAACCCAAGACCTTTAGTCCACAGGTAACGCTCTATCCACTGAGCCAAACCAGCTAGGGCTCCACTGATTTTTAGAGAGAGTGAAAAGGAGGGAGGAGAGAGAGAAAAACATTGATGTGAGAGAGACACATCAATTGGTTGCCTCCTGCTTACGCCCCAACCACGGCTGGGAATCAAACCTGCAACTGAGTCACGTGCCCTTGACCGGAATCGAGCCCGGGACCCTTCAGTCCGCAGGCCGACGCTCTATCCACGGATTCTTGGCAAATCCTTTACCCCCATGCCCTCCCCTGTGGAACGGGCATGCTTTCAGGGTTGTTTGGAGGATTACATAAGACCTTGCACATGAAGCACTCAGCGCAGTCCCGCCAAAGAGCGAGTTCCCAGTGAGTGTTACCATTACGCTCATTTTCATCATCATTCCTGCCGGCGTGACCCCCTTACAATCTACTGTTGACACAGGATTTCACTGCCCGGGCGCACGTTTGTGTTGATGATTTGTGTTGGCACCGAGCAGTCCTTTTTAATTGCTGCTGGCTAACAAGAAAAGAGCAGAGGCGGATTTAATGCGTAAATGATGTGGTGAAGCCGAGAGAGAGGGCCAAATGATGTATCAGCCCACAGTGCAAACAGAAGTACTGCAGTCATTCAGAGAGGGAGAAGTAGTGGGAGAACTGAGTCACACGTGCACACACACACACACACGCGCGCACACACCCGCACATACATGGCGGCACCCACCGGCCTGGCACGTTCAGCAAGGGGCCTGCTCTCATTGGTCAGCCCCATATCTCCGTCAGCGGCCATTTGGTTTCAGCCAAAACAACAGCGTCTTTCCCATTGAACTAAGGTTTAATGAATTGTATTAACAATAATGAATTGTTGGGTTTGTAGTTTTGTTCATCTCTATTGTGTAAATTTCTCTAGAAAGTTTTGCGAAGTAAAAAATAAAATAAAATGAAAAACCTAGCCTGACTGGCACGTGGCTCAATGGTTGAGCGTCAATCTATGAACCAGAAGGTCACGGTTCAATTCCCAGTCAGGGCGTGCGTGTGCCTGGGTTGCGGGCCCAAACCCTGGTGTGGGGCATGCAGGAGGCAGCTGATAAATGATGCAATATGTATATAAAAATATTGGCCAGGTAGGGCCAATGAAAATATATTAAAAACAAACAAACAAAAACTCAGCCCTGCCCAGTTGCGCAGTGGTTAGAGCGTCAGCCTGCAGACTGAACGGTACAGGTTCGATTTCGGCCAACGGCACGCACCTTGGTTGCAGGCTCCATCCCGGGGCCATGCAGGAGGCAACCAATCAATGTGAGTCTCACATCGATGTCTCTCTGTCTCTCCCTGTCCCTTGGACTCTCTCTAGAAATCAATGGAAAAGATATCCTTGGGTGAGGATCAACAAACAAACAAAAACCCAAATTATAATATGCTACCTTTTGATAAAAAAAGGGAAATACTATAAGAATAGAGAGGGAGCCCGGCCGGCATGGCTCAGGGGTTGAGCGTGGACCTGTGAACCAGGAGGTCATAGTTCGATTCCCAGTCAGGGCACATGCCCAGGTTGCAGGCTCGATCCCCAGTGCGGGGTGTGTTGGAGGCAGCCGATCAATGATTCTCTCTCATCACTGATGTTTCTATCTCTCTCCTTCTTCCTTCCTCTCTGAGATCAATAAAGATATTTTTAAAAAATAAATAACAGAGCCCTAACCGGTTTGGCTCAGTGGATAGAGCATCGGCCTGTGGACTGTAAGATCCCAGGTTCGATTCTGGTCAAGGGCATGTACCTTGGTTGCGGGCACATCCCCAGTGGGAGTGTGCAGGAGGCAGCTGATCGATGTTTCTCTCTCATCGATGTTTCTAACTTTCTATCCCTCTCCCTTCCTCTCCGTAAAAAATCAATAAAATATATTTTAGAAAAGATTTACAACAATAATAGAGAGGTAAATGTGTGTGTATATGTAATTTTTTCTTTTTTGCAGGAAGGAACACTGGAAAGATCAATCTGATCAAATACAAACTGATACTCAGGTGTGGAGGGGAATTGCATAGAAGGAGCAGAGGTAGGAGCAAGATTGTGCTCTGCGTGTTTTCCTGTGTAGTTTGACCTTTGAATCATTTTGGGTGGAGGGTTGCTTGGGAGTGAAAGGCGTACTCTGTACCTAACGTAACAGAAATCACTTACCGTCCTAACTGGTGTGGCTCAGTGGATAGAGCGTCAGCCTGCAGACTGAAGGGTCCCGGGTTCGATTCTAGTCAAGGGCATGTACCTTGGTTTCGGGCACATCCCCAGTGGGGGGTGTGCAGGAGGCAGCTGATCAATGTTTCCCTCTCATCAATGTTTCTAACTCTCTATTCCTCTCTAAAAAAATCAATAAAATATATTTAAAAAAAAAAAAAGAAATCACTTACCTCCGTCAGCCTCGGGGAGGGGGCGGCTGCAGGAGTCTCCTTCCTGTAAAAGGAACAAACTGGGCTCAGGTCAGAGACCCACGGTCAGGGGGTTGCTTCCCAGGAGAGCATCTTTCTAGAATACTGTTTGGAAAGTATGTCTTCTCCCTAAAACGGAGAAGGTCAGGAAGGCCAGTCCTGCCTCGACTCTGAGCAGAAACTCAGCAAGCACAGCGATGTGGCCGACACCGGGAGACAGCACAGCCACTGGTCCCCATGGAGCCAGACTGCCAGGCCCCCCCCCCTTTAGAAAGCACTGCCCCCCAGTGTGTCTGCCATGGGTGCTGGAGCCTCCAGCCCCAAGCAGGCATCAGGGTGTGAGGCGGCAGCTGCCAGCAAGGCCCCGCCAGCCGCCATCATCCTGGTTCACGCGCCCCAGCCGGCAGCCCGCATCTTCTGTCAGTCATGAGGTGGACAAGTTGGGGACACTGGCGCAGAGGACCGTGCTGACCTCTGACCTCAGACGCAAGAGGCCAGGGGAGCAGGCAGCTTACAAAACAGGGACTCGGCACCGCGCGGGCCGCACCAAAGGCTGAGCCCAGACAGCAGTGCGGGGAGGCTGGCAGGGCTATCGAGGAAAAGTAATAACCTCAGAGCACAAAGCAAGCGCTGCAGCGAGGGCAGAGATTTAATCCATGAAAGCCTGGGTTTAGGCCAACGAGGAAGAGCTGGAAAACCCTCTGCCTAGGACGGAAGGAGGCCATTGCCACAGGCCAGGCGCTGTGCCGAGCCTGTACAGGCGTCGCCAGATGAGCTGGGTAGCTTGTACCCATGTTACAGGTGAGGAAACTGAGGCCCCGGGGGGTGACAGAGTTTACACAGGGAGCATTCAAGCGACTTTCCGAGCTGGGATTGGCCCCAGGCCTGGGCTGGGAACCCACACACTGGACCACCGCCCCCGGGGTTTGTGGCCTGGACCACAAATGATAGAAATATCAACCAGGTCTACCGGGAAGTCGCAGGTGACTTTTCCAAGAAAGCTTCAGACGTTCATCAGAGCAGAGCTACCCCCCACATCACATTTTCCTAAGGAAACAGCCGGTGGCTGATTCAGCCATAGTTCTTTCTCTCGCTCCTCTAGAGGCAGAAAGCTTTCTTTCCGTTCTCACTCCCCGGGTTCAGATCTTACAAACTCCCGGCAAGCTCTCTAGGCCTCAGTTTCTTAATCTGCAAAATGGGGATAACAGTAGTGCCTGCCTCAACGTTGTGAGGAGCCACAAAGGAGGCCGTTTGTAGAAAGCGCTTAGCCTAGTGCCTGAGATAGAATGAGTGAGCACTGTGTGGTTTGAGTGTTAACCCAAAGCTTCCTTTATTGCCAGGTTTCCTGCTCTAGTTGCCCACGTGGGTGTGGTATAGGGAGAAGCGCATGAGCGCGCCCAGGCAGGTGGGCAGTAGAACCTGAGGCCTGGCCGGCCAACT
>PVJC01037960.1:0-16967 GCA_004026665.1 Murina feae
TAATTAAATAAAACAGGTAAGCTCTCAAATGATTAAAGATTAGAGATGCTTTTTCAAACCCAGTCAATATAAGAATACACAATTAGCCAACAAGGTATTAAAGCACAACAAGCCCTGGCCAGTGTGGCTCAGTGGTAGAGCATCATACTGCACACTGAAGGGCACAAGCCTGGATTGCAGGTTGGTTCCCCAGCACTGGTTTGGGTATGTGCTGGAGGCAACCAATCAATGTGTCTCTCTCACAACAATGTTTCTCTCTCTGTCTCTGTCTCTCCCCCTTTCTCCCTTCCACTCTCTCTAAAAATCAATGGAAAAAATATCTTCAGGTGAAGAGTCACACACACACACATACACACACACACACACATTATGTTGAATGGGGGTCAAGAGGCTGATGCATGCCTCCACAAGGTCAGCTACCAGACAGATGACACAGATTCCTTCCTGGAAACCTGAAGACTCTGCAGTGGAAACTCCCACAGCTCATGCTCCCCTACCCTCACTGAACAGTTGTATTAAAAATGCCCCTTACTCCCTCTCGGCGCAACTCCACCAGCCCCACCCGAGGACCTGTGGACCTCACCCAGGAGCGCAGAATAAATTCTCCTCCTTCAATCTGCCTGACTCTCTGACTCAGTCTCCTGTGCCACGAACCTCACAACACACACACACACACACACACACACGCAGAGAACAACAAAATAAATACACACAAATACACAGCACACACATACATTCACATAGTAGGTTCACATCTATGTAGGATTTTTAATCTTCATTAAATTTCCGTTACAATAAAAAATAAATAAAACGTATCCACTGTGCTGTACTGTTGCTACTATTTCTAACCTATTTCCACATGGATGGGACAGAACCATTACAGAAATCTTTTTCAGTTAGGTCTCTGGGCTTTCAGCCTGGCACACCAAAACATATTCGGCAAAAATGATCAAGTGGTCTGTCTGCATTTTATCAGCACAAACAAAACTTTCTATCCTGCCTGTTCTTTAAGGGTTGTTTTACAAATATTTTAAGAGATACATGGCAGGTGCATTCCACAGGTATGGTTTTCTGGTCATCATTTTCTTCATCACTCATCAAAAGTTGAAATTTCCTAATTTTCAGTCTTAATGAGCTGAGTACAGACTCCAGAGCTAAATTGTTAGAATTATATCCTGATCCTATTGCCTACCAGCTGTGTGAGAATGGTTAAATACTGCATTTCTCTGTGACTCAGTTCATTCATCTATAAAGTAATTATCAATGATAATAGCACATTATGTGGGCTGTAATGTGGATTAAATAGGCAGATAGAGAGAAGGAAGGAAGAAAGGAAGGAAAGAAGATAGGCAGGCAGGCAGGCAGGAAGGAAGGGAGTCTGCCTTCTCCCCAAAGTGCTTTTAAGTGTTGGGTAGTATGATTATTCATTTATTCATAAGCTAAGGCACAAAGCAAATGAAGTTTACACAGCTTCAGTACAGAATATACCAAAATTAGTTTTGAGGGAACACTGTTTCCTCAAAATGACACAAGTTGTTGGAAAAACAAAATTTATTATAGCTCTTCTAGAGTCACAAAGCCTACCAGTTTATTAAAGGCTCTGAGAAGTTAGACCCATTTCAACCAATGCTTCCCCAAACTTACTTGATTATAACCCAGTTTTATCTCTTTCTTTATAAGATTTGAATAAAAACTTAAAACCCAGGAAATAATATTTCTCCAGTGAATCCAAGGAAAGGGAGCAAAAGTAGCACTGAAGCAAGACAGGGTGGCAATGAAAATTTCCACAGTGTTTCTGTGGCAACACCAGCAGGCAGCCTCTTTTTAGAGATAGAATGGAAGCTAAAAGGAAAATAATTAGCATCATAAAGGCCGTCTTACATGGGTGGGGAATGAAGTAGAAGATATACTATAAAGACAAGACAGCAAAATACTATGTTCCTCCAGGGTAAAATGGTTTGGTGAGAAGGGAGAGGCCAAGAGCTCCATCTTTAAATCTCATTTGGTAAGCACATACTGTTCTCAAACAATTCCTGTTGCAATTTACAGATATCTAAGCCAATCTCATTGCTCAATTATTGTAGTTTCTGAGTTTATGAAACTAAATTTTCTCCTATATTAGTTTTTTAAATTACTTTTAGTGATTTTAATATCTATCCAGTGAGTCCCTAAATCTCCTCTCTTTCAATGATATACTACCCCAGTTAATGTCTTTCATTCCCTCAATCATATGCCAGACCCGGTCATTACACACGACTGCATATAATTTACACAATCTCAATTTCAAACATCTCATTCTCCAATCACCATACCTTCTCTCTAAAGCTCATGTTCTCCGGTACCTTTGCATTAAAATGCCTCAATTACACCAAGATAGGATCTTACTATCCTTCAACTGATCATGTCCTCAATTGCCTCCTTCCCAGCATACATTACATGGCCCAACACTAAAACCACTGCCTCAGTTCCCCTGCCCTCTTTGTTGTGTACTCACCTGTTTTGTTCCCAAGACAAAATTCTAATACTGGTGAAATCTAACATAATTCATGTTTTGTACTTCATCCACTTAGAAGACTACGAGTAGAGAAAAGACATACTATGCAAAAAAAAAATCTGATTTGAAAACAAAGCTAGTACCTCAAGTGGTTCCTAATTACTATCCAGTAATTGTATTAATTTCCAAAGTCCATCACTCTTCTACTCTCCCAGTCTATTTCACAATTCTTTTCCTTTCCTCTAGCCTCTAAAATCTCCATCCCTTTTCTCACTTTCATCAAACATCTTTTTTTTCCCATTTTTCATTGAAAGAAGTAGAAGTAGCTGAAAGTGAACTTTCACAAGCTCCCAATGTCTCCTTCACCAATTCACCTGCATCTTTACACCCACAGATCAATCTCTTTGCTCATAGGTAAGCTAATCTTCCATTTGTACACTGAGCTTCCCAAAAGTTCCTGGCCCATACCTTTATACTTTTCATCCTCAAATATATTCAGTATGTGACTACCTCTTTTCACACACCCCTCCCAGCAACACAAATAACTCATTTCTAGTTGGCTACTTGCAGTAAATTTCTATCTGATCAGTCTACCTCCTTCTGTCCTTGCCTTTCATACAATGTATGTTCAAATTACTCTAATGTTTTCTGGATCTAACAGAGAAAAACACAGTAGCCTTTTAATTTCTACAAACACCGAGTGGCCTGGCCTGTCTCCATCTCATATTTCTTTCCCCCATACTCCCTTTTCTTGATTTTGCTTGAACACATCACTTAGGGTCTTTGCACCTGCTTTCACTCTATTTAAGAAGCTTTCCTTAATGTCCACATGGATTTCTCATTCATTTTTCAGACCTTTCTTCAAAGTCACTTTATTATTAAATCTTCTCTGATTACCCTACTATAAAGTACATCAAGCCTAACTAGGAAATTTTTATCCTTCTGCCTTGCTGCATTTTTTCCCTATAACTTTGCCACTATCTGATATGTGTTTGATTATTATTTGTTGAGTTAGCCCTGTATATAATGAACAATTATGGTAAAAATGCCATGGCTCTCTCAAGAGTTGTTCAACCTTTAAGCCTCTAAAATATAGGTAAACAGCTGGAATGGACAGATGCACATATGGAAATGATTATTTTTACTACTGCATACCATATCCTTCCACAGTGGTGATTCTTTGCTCCAATGCTAATCCCAACTCAAATTGTTCCTTCTAGCCCCATTTTTCCACTTCTCTATTATATGTAACTTTAAGTAAATGTGAGCCTTAACTATTTCCTTTTGTTCTGCTGTGCTATAATATATGGCTATACCCACTTTTTTATTACTAGGTAATTATCCTACACGTTAAGAACCATAATCACATTCACTTTACAGAACTTATAAAGAATAACCACTTCAGACAATTTTTCTAAAAACATGCAATGAAGATGGAATGCAGTAATATGTAAAAATGTTTTGTACAAGTGTTATAAAGATTTTCTGAAACCCATTTTAAAGCAAATACTCAATGTAGAGAAATAGAAAAGTAAATATTAGCCACAAATTCTATAACTATTTTAAAAATAATTCAGGTGTTGCCATCTTAAGGATTAATCTCTTGTCAACTGAGAATCAGAAGGAGGAGGTGACTCAAATTCTAACATGTCTGCGAGTAAGGCTGCTCTTATAATTCAAGGAGAACATGCATAAATCAACTGTGTGGCAGACATTTCCACTTGTACATTCATCATGTGACTTCCATTCTGACACATCAGACATAATTCAATCAAATGCTAAAGACAATCCTCCCCTAAACCATGACTCTGGAGGATTCATGATGACATTATAAATGATTAAAAAGGAAAAAAATCAAAACACTACAGGAACAATTTATTCACTACAGCAATGTGAGTGGCAATAATAGCAATGAGTGGCCATTGCCTTCAGCTAGGGCCTTATGTATACCATCTTTTTATATACAAAACAGATTTCCAAGTAGTCATTCTTACTCTATGTTAGAAAAGACAAAACAGATTCAGAGAAGTTAAATATATGTCTTTAACCCAAAATTAATGAATACTGGAACTGAAATTACATCCTAGTTCTATCTAACACTATTATCTAACTTAGTAAACCCTTAATAATAGTCAGTAAATAAAATTTAATTCTAAAGCAAAGAAAATTTTAGTGATAATTATTAATTAAACTGACACATGTGCAAGTCAAAGAAAATTTTGAAAAGGGGATTGAATGTGGAATTGTCCATGTCATAGATTCTATATGAATAATAAAAGTATTTTCATTTGCCTAAACAGGGTTAGAAAATCTTCAATGAATTAAACCTTATGTCTTTAGTTATTACCACTTTGCCCAAATACAAACATTTAGAGTACATATAAACAGATGTTTATATAACTTTAATTCTAATTGTTTCTGTTCTGTTACCATTATAATAATATTCCTAAATTTGCTACTTAATAAGCATAAGAAAATAAAACACAAAGGAAAACATACATTTTTGTGTGCAACATAAAGAAAATATTTTTGTTGCTCACCTTATATGGATCTTTTTACATTCATTTTGATGATTAAAACAGAAAACGGATTACAGCCAACCTTTTTAAACGTCAAGAGAGAACACAGCCATGCCTCAAAGTACAAATAAACAACTGAAATATATTGCAATAAGTTCTATAGTAAGGATGAGTACAAAGAGACTTGAAGCCCTAAGCAAGGAGAAGTGTATTCTATTCAAGATGTAGGAGTGAAAGTTGGTAGCAGAAAGGTCTCAGAGAGAAGATGTAATTTGAGCTATGCCTTGAGGATAGGTTCACTCTACAGGGCTGAGAAGAAGGAAATATGTCACTCAGAGAGATAGCATAAGCACAGCCCAGAAGAACAAGAGAGCATAACATACTCATTAAAGTGTTGGAATTTTGGGGGACCCAGAATACTGGGCTCTTGGAAGTGGAGTGGGGGTATAAGAGGCAAGTCAAAAAGAGATTTTGGAGCTGTGACCATTTTCATTAAAAGCTTGAAGTGTATTATGTAAATAAGGAAAGGCAATGAAGGATTTACACTAAAAATAAATTTAAATCTATATTTCTATAAAAATAATTCTATCTGCATAATTGAGGTTGAATTTGAAGATAAATCTATTATAATATTCAAGTTAAAAAAGGAATAATGAGGGTTTAGGAAGATAAGAGGGGGAGTCAAGTCAAGGATATTCCTGAAGTAGAACTGAGAGGACTTAAGGCCTTTAGCTGTGTGGATAAGAAAACTTAATAAGGTACTTGTGAGGTTTCTAGCTTGAACAACTGAATGGTTATGCTTACATTACATGAGAAGGAAACATAATGAATCTGTAGAAGTTGCTCACTCTTCAAGAGTAGAGTTTGCTTTGTCCCTAAAGCATTTCAAGTGGATATTCATAACAGACAGCTAGAAAATGGGTCAGGAGAAGTCAGGGAATTACAAAGATAGTATCTAACATAATTAGAAAGTAATACAAGTCTGGTAATTTATATTTGTAATCTGACTCTAACACAGTTAAGTTTTATAACTTTGAGCATGCAATTTAATCTCTTATTTTCCTTATTTGTTATATGGAAATAATAAGAGAACCTATACCATTGTACCTGATGAAAATTAAATGAGAGAATACAAATTAATTTCCTGAACCATGAAAGCATTTAATAAATATTACTATTATTCTTGTCAGAGAATAGCTAATCAGTTAAGTAATGGAAGCAGGTAAGATTGGCCAGGAAAATTACAAAAGAAAAAAGAAACAACCAAACAAACAAAAAAAACAGAAAAAGGTAAAAACTGGAAAAAGATCGAGGATGCCCAAATCTAAAAAATTTCCAAAGAAATTTAAATAAAATAGCCTAACAAGTGATATGGTCCAGAGAAAAAGGATCTTGCCTAATAATAGACAAACATGTAAATTGACCATCCCTCCGCTACACTGACCAGCCAATCAGGAGAGTATGCAAATTAACCCAACAAAGATGGTGGTTAATTTGCATATGTAGGTGCAAAATGGCAAACCGAAGACTGAAGGCTCCAGCTGGAGCAGTGAAGGCCTGGGGCCCGGGAGCTGGAGGAAGGCTGGAGCTGGAGGAAGGCTGGAGCTGGCAGCCAGGGGAAGGGAAGGCATGAATCTCTTCTTGCAATGGGCCTCTAGGACTAAGATCACAGGATTATTTAAAATTGTCAAGCATGGCAGAGGAGTAAAAAGTTCACTGCAGAGAACTGAAAAGCAGGCCTTGAATTGGAAATTAGGAGTGTTATGAGGGACATAAAAATGTTATTAACATGTACCCATCTTTACAAAAAGTATAGTCTATTCCAAAGCCTGTACATTCTGAAATAGTTAAATTATTTCAATCACTAGCTTTTGAAAGCCTACTATGTGCTGGAAAGTGTAAAAATATAATGCCTTCATTAATAATGCAGACAAAAGTTATTTGAGTATTGCAGAGCAATCCTAATGCATACTGCAGTAGCCACAAACAACATAATATGCAAGGAGTAAAACTAGAATTAGAAAGAGAGGAGTGAAGAAGACATTCCATGAAGGAGAAATAGCAAAAACAAATGCATAAATGGACATGATAACTGAACTTTCACCTGTATTTTAATGAAAAAAAATTTTTGACTGAAATTTTTTGTAATACAAATATGTATAGAAACAAAAATAAAACTGAGGAAAAGCAGTTATCTAAAGAAATAAAATTGGATTAGCTTTAGTCATATATTTAGAGACAACCCTCTTAGTTTATTTAGTAAAATAATATCAAGAAATTGTTCAGAGAGCAACATGGACATTAATGCAGCTGGAAGAGAAGATATCCTTTTAATATTTCAATTTAAAAATATATATTGTAGCTTATTAGAAAAGTACTTGAGTCATTATCAAATTTATTATACAAAATAAGTGATTCTATCAATATAAATATGGTACAAAAACAACTCGCTCAGCAACACTGCGGATGTGAAGGTCACCTTAGTGGTAAATTATGTGATTTTACTGCTTTGTTAAGTATTATCTGTACAATAATGTAATAAATCATAGTGAATCTATCCTATAAATACAGATAATTCTCAAAACTATCAAATAAAAATGTCCCTGTGATTACATGATTTATTTTTCATATGACGCCAGATAGTACTTACCTTTCGATACTAAATTCTAAATATAATGTGTTCTTCTAAATATCCAATTAATTTTTAGGTAGTTAGCTGTTGGTTTTCATACTTTATCTTTCTCTTACAAGACTTGTGATATATACAATCTGAAAAATATTTGGTACAAGATTGCCATATGCTATTTACCCCTTAATGACTTAGGTTGACAGGGTATGTCAAAAATATCCATAACAATTAATACTAAAAGTATACAACTGGAATGTTAATAAGATTTAATGCTATTCAAAATAGATAAGTAGCATATTTAATGTGCTTTCTATGACTGATGTTTAAGTGTCTAAACAACTCACATTTAATGGCACTTCTTGAGAATTAAAATTTTTAAAAGTCTATACTAATTAGAAATTTTAATTCATCACTATATTACCTAAAACTGAAATAATCGATTGCAATAAGTAGAAAAATTATCTTGGTATCAAGCAGAGAATAATTTACATACTTAAAAAAGAATAAAAAACAATATTTCCTAGGCAGGACTTTAGTGAATGCTTTATAGATTATAGAGATGACTATAATCTGCAACATAGAAACAAGTAGTATAGAGTCAATACACCCCCGGTCTATGGTTATTCTAATAAAATATCTTGAAGAATAAAATTTGCGGTTCAAAAAAAAATCACACCAGAGTTAAGGGTTCTGGTACAACATGCAAAAAGCTTATAAGTCACCGATCTTGTCCTAACAAGTGCAAAGCTAAATTGAAAAAAGCTACAACTCTTCTTAGATCTGTAAGAGAAGTAAGGTCACTGGGCAAATTGGTTGACTTGGCCTGCTTGGGCTGCCATAACAAAATGCCACCAACTGGATGGCTTATAAGCAGCCTGAGGCCCGAGAGCCCAAGGTTGGGGCGCCAGCATGCTTGGGCTCGTGGAAGGCCTGGCTTGCCGGCTGCGGCTGCCTCTCTCCGGTCAGCGGTGGTGGAAACTCTCTTGGGCCTCGTTAGGAAGGGCATGACGCTCATTCCTGAGGGCCCTCCGGAGACAACCAGCTCCCCAAGGCCACATTTTCTAACATCATCAATCGGGGCATTAGATTTCAACCTTTGACCTTGGGGGGAGACGCAACAGGTAGACCATAACACCGCAGGGTGCCAAACCGGAGAGCGCAGAAGGAGAACCACAACCCACCTGAGCAGAAACCTTTCCCCCGAAAGCGCTGCAGGTGGAGTCCGGGCGGGACAGGGAAAACCTGAGCAGCTGCTGGCGGCTCCGCGTGCGAGGCCCAGAGTCAAACCCCAGGGGGACCCAGTCACCTGGGCCTTAGAGGAGGCCACGACCGTGCATGTTTCCTTCTGAGAGTCCACCCCGGTTCTCACAGGGAACATTAGAAAAATCCTCCCCACAGAAGAAAAAAACAGGAGCCCTTTCAAAATGCAGCAGTCACCCCTTTACCGCCGATTTCACATTCCTCAAGTTTTGTTTTCCGTGATTTCAGCTACCTGTGGTCAACCACAGTTCAAAAGTAATTAAATAGAAAATTCCAGAAGTAGCCAACTTACGTTTTAACTTGCACACTGTTCTGACTTGGCAGGAAATCTGGGGAGTCCTGCTCTCTCCCACCCACCCAGGCGGTGGACCTCGCCCAGCCCAGGTCCCCACGCTGTTTGCTTCTCCACACCCTGGACACGCTGCACACGGGCCGCCCATTAGCCAATCAGGAGCCGCCCATTGGCCAATCAGGAGCCCCATTAGCCAATCAGGAGCCGCCCATTAGCCAATCAGGAGCCCCATTAGCCAATCAGGAGCCGTCCTTTATCAGGTCCACTGTCCTGGTACCGCAGTACCTGTGTTCAAGTCACCCTCATTTTACTTACTAGTGATGGAGTGGTGCTGGCAATGGGACATGTCAAAGAGAAACCATAAAGTGCCACGTTAAGTAAAAAGGGGAGTGTTTTCATTTAAGGAAAGAAAAAAAACTCACATGCTGAAGTTGCTGAGATCTACAGCAAGGATGGGTCTCCTACCGGTGATATTGTGAGGGAAAAGGAAATCTGAGCTAGTTTTGCTGTCGCACCTCAAACGGCAAAAAGTTGCAGACACAGTGTGTGAAAAGCATTCCATTTGTGGGACATGACTTTTCGTAGATGAATCCTCCTTCTCCTGAGTTGCCAGAAGGTCAACAGTAGCCCAATGCAGGGCAGACATTGTACCATCTCAAACCATCGCAAGAAGAAGGGTGAGTACAGCGCAGTAAGATTGAGAGACAGAGATGGCATTCATATGCTTCTACTACAGTATGCTGTCAGAATTGTTCTAGATGAATGTACTTCATAAATTGCAAAACACTAAAAATGCTCTTTCTTACTATTTTTGCAAATGTATCTTAGGCATTTTGTTGCCATCAGTTATTATCGAGTAGTTTTACTTAAACACTGAGTGGGTAACTGGTCATTGGATAAATTTGTTGCAGAAATGTCATTTTTCTTCCTTTTTTTTTTCTTCCCCAGTACTGCACTATCCTTAGACGTGAACAGTAGTGGATGTTATTTATTATGTTTTTCCAAGGAGCTTGGCACAAAACTATTTTTTTTAATATTTTTATTAACTTCCTTATTTTATTTTTTTTAGAATAAACACTTTTATTATGAGCTAAGATAGAAGGGAAGATTTATTTACCTTTCTGGGCCTGGAATTTCTCAGATAGAATTCCAGCTTTTTGAGTTTACTAAAAACACATGTGTGTAGCTTTTATCCATAATGAGTTCAAAACATCCATATTATTACATTAGACATAATAAATAAATTGCATACTATTCAACATATTGATATTTAAAACTTATTTTTGTGTATAGAAGCTAGTTGCTTTCTTTAACTTACAGTTGAGACAAAATAAACAGTTGACAAAGAAAAGAGACAAATTACTTTTTGTGAAAATTCAAGAGTATTTTTTATTTATGAGTTGCATTTGTGTTAGTTAAAGTTTCCAAAGCTACCAAATGAGAAGATTTTATTATATGTTGTCTAAGGTGTCACTCAGCTCTTATGTTTTATGTTTATAGTAATAGAAATTAAAATCCCACTAATCTTAAAAAAAACAGCTTTCAATTTTTCACTGTTGAGTATGATAATAGCTGGCTTTTATTATGTTGCGGTAATTTCCTTGCATTCCTAGTTTGTTTAGAATGTTTATTATGAAAAATGTTTTGAATTTTGTCAGATACTCTTTCTACATCTATGGAGATTGTTATATGTTTTTATCCCCCTTCATTCTGTTAATGTGTTATATCACATTAATTGATTTTTGTGTATGTTGAAATAGCCATGCATTCCAGAGATAAATCCCAGTTAGTCCAGATGTATGAACCTTTTAATGTGCTGTTAAATTCTGTTTCCTGGTGTTGGGTTGAAGATTTTTACATCTATATTCATCAGGGATTTGGGACTGTAGTTTTCTTGTAGTGTCTTCATCCAGCTTTGGTATCAGGGCATTGCTGGTCTCACAAAATAAATTTGAAAATGTTCCCTGCTCTTCATTTTTTTTGGAAGAGATTGAAAGCATTGTTAATTCCTGTTTAACTCTGTGGTAGAATTCATTAGTGAAGCCATCTGTTCTTGGGCTTTTGAATATGGCCATGCTTGCATCCTCATAATAGCACTGAAATTCCTAGAGAGAACAATTAGACAAAAATAATAAATAAATAAATAAATAAATATGTAAGTAAATAAATAATTGGCTACCGAATCAGAAAAAAAAAAAAAGAAGTAATCTATATTTGCAGATGACTTTGTCTTACAGGTAGAATAACCCAGACTTCACACACACAAAAAAGGCAAAGCTAACAAATTTGGGAAAGTTACAAAATAAAAAATCAGCATACAAAAATTAGTTGAAATTCTATATATTAACAATAAAGTATAAAAAAGGAAACTAAGAAAATACTCCCATTTAAATAGCATCAAGGTGGTGAAACTTGTACAATAAAAACTACAAAATATTGATGAAAGAAATTAAAGAATACACAAACAAATGGAAAGAAATCAGTATCTATAGATGGGGAGAATTAATATTGTTAAAATGTTTATACTGCCCACCTGGCTAGTGTGTCTCAGTTGATTGGGCATCAGCCTGAGCAAAGAGGGACTGCTGGCTCCTTCCTGGTCAGGGTACATGCCCTGGTTGTGGGGCTGGATTCCCAGTGGGGGGTATGCAGGAAGCAGCCTATCAATGTTGATGCTCTCACATAGATGTTTCTCTTTCTCTCTCCCTCTTCTTTTCTCTCTCCCTAAAAATCAATAAAAATATTTTATAAATTAAAAATAGAAATACAATAAGCACCAGCAATACTGCTTTCAAATATTGATCCAAAGAATTAAAAATCAGGCTTTGTAAGAGATACTTGTACTCTCATATTAATTGTAGTATTATACACAATAATGAAGATGTAGAAACAATTTAAATGTCCATCAATAACAGATAAATAGATTTTTAAAATATGGTGTCTACATGCAATGAACTTTAAAAAAGAAGGAAATCCTCCCCATGTATGACAACAGGTGTTAACCTTGAGGATACTATGCTAAATGAAATAAGCCAGTCACAGAAGAACAAGTACTACATAATTTCACTTACATGAGGGTTCTAAAATTGTCATCACATAGAAGCAAAGAGTAGAATGATAGTTGCCAGGGATTAGTGAAGGGGAAATATGGATTTATTGTTCTCAATGGTTATAAAGTTTTAGTTATGCAACATTATTAAGTTCTAGAGATCTGCCATACAAAATTGTTCCTCTAGTAAACAATACAGCATTATACAATTAAAAACTTTATAAGAGAGTTCATCTAATGTTACATGTTCTTACAACAATAAAAATAAATTAAAAACCCACTAATGTGATTTAGGGTAAAGACATGGAAAAATATGTATAAACTAGGAGCCCAAAGCACGAAATTTGTGCACTGGGCAGGGGGTCCCTCAGCCCAGCCTGCCCCTTCTCACATATTGGAAGCCCTTAGGGGGTGTCCTACTGATGGCTTAGGCCCACTCCCTTCTCCCCTTGGGGATCAACCACAGTCTAGCCTCCCTTTGTGGGAGGTGACCAGGCTAATCATGGGAAGCCACCAGCCCCATAACCCCACTGCCAATCACCGCAGCCACCAATGTGTTTTCATCAACATGGACTCCAGTCCCTTCACCATGAAAAAATGACAACTTTCTTTAGGCATTTTCAAGATGGGTCTTTCTTAGGATATGACATTTCTTTCTTTTTTATCCTCACCTGAGGATATGTTTCCATTGATTTTTAGAGAATGTAGAAGAGAAGGGAAAAACAGAAACATCAGAGTAAGAGGAACACTTTAATTGGTTGCCACCTGCATGAGCCCTGACCTGGGCCCCAGCCAGGGAGGAGCCTGCAACCTAGGTACATGCCCTTGGTCACAATTGAACCCAGACCCTGCTGTCAGCAGGCTGAGGCATTATGCACTGAGCCAAACCAACTAGGGCAGGATATGACATTTCTTAGCCCTCCAGCAGTGGACCTTCAATTTTTTTCTCCAGGAGTGTGGTGGAAAAACCCTAGATTGCCTTTAGGGATTCTTATTACCTGAGTTACTAAGAATATTACCGGTGGCATAGAAGGAGCTTAGCTAATGAGTGGTCAGAAAAGGTGTTTCCCCTATAGTTCACTTCGATAACTGGCTCCACCCCTGCCCAGGCCTGTAACCTCTGGCCCAGGATGGAGGCCTGGGCAGGGGACCCCCAGACCCCTGTGATCACTGGCTCTGCCCCTGCTCAGGATTGCAGTCTCTTCCTGAGGCTACAGGGCTGGGCAGAAGACCCCCAAGCCCCTCCAATTGCCGGCTTCACAGAGCCCAGGCCTCTGCTATTACTGGCTCTGATCCTGCCCCCTGCCATCTCTGGCTCTGCCCTTGCCCCACTGGCAGTCTCTGGCCAAGGCTACAGTCCTGGGAAGGAGACCCCAGACCCCTGTGATTGCAGGCTCTGCCCCTGCCCCTCCAATTGCTGGTTCTGTGGAGCCCAGGCCCCTGCAATCTCCAGCTTTGCCCCTGCAAGACCTGAGGCCTCTGGCCCAGGCCTTATGCCTGGGTAGGGCACGCTCATACCCCTCTAATCACGAGCTCTGCCCCTGCCCCCTCTGATCACCAGCTCCATCCTTGCCCATGCCTGAGGCCTCTGGCGAAGGCCTCTGGCCTGGACAAGGAACCCGCAGCCCTCTCTGATTGCCTGTTCTGCCCCTCGGGCCCCCTGCCTCCCCTGCCACCTGCCTGGCTAACAGGTCTGACCACTTCAGTGGCAGGCCTAAGCCGGACTGGGTGCCATCATCTTGTGACTATGGGGGTGGCCATCTTTGTGATGGAGTGATGCCTAATTTCCATATTACTCTTTTATTAGATTAGATATTTATATATACAATAAAAACTACAAAATATTGATGAAAAAAATTAAAGAATATACAAAGAATTGGATTTCTTTTATTTAAAATTTATTCCTGAAGCCAAATTTCTTGGACAAATTCAATGGTATTTGAATATGTGTATCTAATTTATACTAATATTTTCTATTTCATTTTTCAAAATAAAGAAGAGGTTTTATGTCCAGCAAAGTACAAATAAAGTAAAATGATATCTAAAACACAATAGAGCTGAATTAACATGTTGAAATGTATTGGCTAATTCAATGCCAAGAAGATATTGTTTACATTAAATTCTGTTTTAAATCTCAAAAAAATGAATTTTCTGTAAATATGAGCAATATTCAATCTGATGAAATGAAAAGTGGAACAGAGAAAAAGATGGAGAAAAGAAATAGGGTGAAGAAACTTTAGAAGAATTGTTATCATTTTCTGCATAAGAAGTCTCACCTATGTGTGTAGATGGTTGATGTTCTTGTTCATAAGCATTAAGAGTGATTTAAGTGTCTTTACTTCTTGTAAGAGCTGCTGCTCAAACCAACCATTAGATCTATCCCTTCGGCAATGCAAGTTAGAGATTAAGAAGGAGGCTATTGAACTGTTCCTTTCAGAGAATGATAGAATAACTTTGGAAGTTGCTCTTTGTTTTCTAGTGTTAGTGTTATGTAATAATGAAGACATTTTCTCAGTGTTAATTCTACTTTGGAAACTATTTTTTATATGCATTGATGATGACCATTAAGTACAAGTCAAGTCTACTTTCCAAAGTCACAGTATGTTCTCATATAGTTAGGTTAGCTGGGTATTTATAACTTGATTTTGTTTCTTTGCTTGATGTTTTTTAATAGGCATTTGTGTTATAAATGGTCTTAACTTTCAGCTTGCTGCTGATTTTTGTTAGGAATTATTATTGTGTATCTCCCCTGGGGCTTTATGGCTTATTATCAATTTAACTGACACCCACTATAAGAATCTTTCACTCTCTTTTTATATTATGCTGTTTAATCTATTCTTGTAAGTGAGAAAGGAAAGCTTACCAAAGCTTATACCACATCAAATGGGAGGCAAGTCCCTTGGGAACCATCTCCATCAGGGCACAGGCAATAATGAGGTACATTTTCTGTAAAGAATTTTAAATAGTAAAACTGAATAGAAATCCACCTTGTTTGTTATTATAAAAATGTGGAAGAATTCTAAATAATGTCAGCGATAAAATATCCTTTTCTTCCAGAATAGACTTCGCCTACTATCTTCCTACCCTCGATATGCCACTGAAAACAACACATTAAATTACATGTCAATCAATTAAGAAGTACACATTGGCAGTTAAGAAATAGTTGTGGGATGTAATGTACAGCATAGGGAAATATATGGTGTCAATTAGGTACTGGAAATTTGGGGGAAACCCTTTATTAAATATATGACTGTTGCCCTGGCTGGTTTGACTCAGTGGGTGGAGCATCGGCCTGTGGACTGAGTGGTCCCAGGTTCGATTCCGGTTGAGGGCGTGTGCTTTCGGGGCACATCCCCGGTGGTGGGTGTGCAGGAGGCAGCTGGTCGATGTTTCTCTGTCATCGATGTTTCTAGCTCTCTATCCCTCTCCCTTCCTCTCTGTAAAAAATCAATAAAAAATATTTTAAAAATATATATGATTGTCTACCCACTATGTGTACACATGAAACTAATCTTAACTAATAAAAGCGTAATATTGAAATTAACGGTCCCTTCGGGACGCCTACCAACCAATCAGAGCGACTGTATGCAAATTAACCCAGCCAAATGGCAGCCCCCACTCACAGAGTAAACGGCAGCTTCCATTGCAGCAGGAGTGAAAGTGAAACTGTCTGCGCACCGGCTTGGCTTATTCTGCCTCAACATGTTTGCAACAAAGTATAAATCACAGAATCCTCAGGAGCTGAAGGAAACCGCAGGCCGGGCCTGAGTCTAAGAGTAACAACATTGTTTCATTATAGAAGCCAGGAGCTGAAGCAGAAATGAGGCTTCTTATTAGGCCTCGCCTTAAAGGAACAGCATCAATTATAGAAGATAAACAAACCCCAGAAACCTGCGTCCAGCCAGCCTTGCTGGGTCATTGGGTCAATGGGAGCTGTGGGCAGCCTTAAAGCCCCTCATCCAGGCTGGCCAGGCATGCCAGCAGGTGGACATCCCTCGAGGGGTCCCAGACTGTGAGAGGGCACAGGCCGGGCTGAGGGACCTCCCGAGTGCACAGAGTGGCTGCAGGGCGGAACACCACAGGACCCAGGACCAGTGAGTGGGAAAGAGGCGGCAGGGTTGGTGCCCTGCTTGGCGGCTCCCCAGGCCCTTTGTGGGGCACCAGGGAGCGGGAAAGAGTCAGTGGGGGCCGGGGGCCTGCTTGGCAGCTCATCAGGCCCTTTGAGGGGCATCGAGGAGTGGCAAAGAGGCAGCGGGGGGTCAGCATCCTGCTTGGTGGGCTTCCCAGGCCCCTTGCAGGGCACCAGGGAACAGTAAAGCAAGGTGGCGAGCCAGGGAGCAGGAAAGAGGCAGCAGGGGGTCAGCAGCCTTCTTGGTGGGCTTCCCAGGCCTCTTGCAGGGCACCGGGGAGTGGGAAAGAGGCGGCGGGGGGGTCTCGGCCTGCTTGGCGGCTCCCCAGGCCCTTTGGGGGGCACTGGGGAGTGGGAAAGCAAGCTCTTGGGGGCTGGGGGCCTGCTTGGTGGCTCCCCAGGTCCCTTCCAGGGATCAGGGAGCAGGAAAAGGCTGGCCTGACCATGAGGCGGGGTTTTCCCTGCTTTCTGGTGGCTGGAGGAAGATGGGCAGTAGGCAAGCTTGGGAGGCAGGCAGCACCCAGCCCTGGCCACAGCTCAAAAAAGAGAACAACATGCAGGGGAGGGCAAGAGTCTGAGAGATCAACATAGAGGG
>PVJC01037961.1:0-16958 GCA_004026665.1 Murina feae
ACTAATTCCTCCAGCTGGATTCTCAGTGAATTGCGAGGTAGATCTAAATACTTAATTAGATGTAGGTTAAGTCCTTTTGGAAGGAATTCGTGAGTGATGATGAGTTGGGTTGCTTAACAGGAAATGCTTCCGTTTGACCCCCAAGTGGAGGTCTCTGGCCAATAGAGAGGAGGGCGTGTTCGTAACCAGGTCGAATGAGAGTGCAGGATATGTTTCCTAATTCTGTCCCTTGCCTGTTCTCCTTCCTCCTGAGCCTCTAGTGAGATGAGAAAGAAGAGAATGGTCTTGTTGGCTGAGCTTCACAAGTCTTGCCGTCTTGCCCAGCCCACGTCTCTCCCACTCTCAGATCCCCCTGAATGTGTCCCTGCAGGACACACTGCATTGAAGCAAGACCAACTGTTCAGTTGGCCAGGACCTGAGGGCTCCGCTCCCAGGGTTTCCATTGCACTGACTGTGCTTTCATATAGAAGGTGACAGAACAAGGAGCTGCTTTGACTTCCAACTCTAACTACCCAGACTCAGGCCACACCTCACAGGTGAAGGACACAGTCCTGCTCAAGACCGTCCTCCCTTCAGACACCCAGGGGTTCCCCAGACCACCCTCAGTTCCAACCAGCTAGCTACAAATTCAGGGGTCCCTACCACCCTCTCAGTTCCAATAGTTTACTAGAAAGACTCACAGAGTTCATGAAAGCTCTGAATTTAGGATCACCATTTTGCTCTAGCAAAAAGGATACAAATCAAAAACAGAAAAAAGCAGAGCATAGGGCAATGCCTGGGAGGGGTCCAGATGTGAGGCTTCTGGTTGTCCTCTCCCCATGAAGTCATGAATGGTGTTATTTCCTTCCAGTTATGGCAATAGTATTGTCAACCAGGGAAGTCCACCCAAGCCTTTGGCATCCAGAGTTTTTATTGGGTTCTGTCGCTGCGTGGCTGACCTTCAGTCTCCTGTTCCTCCAGGTGGGAGAAGGGGAGGGCATGGTGAGAAGTTATATGGCGTTTTCAAAGCCCCCATCTTAAATCGTGTTGTTAGATATCACAAAGCCCCCAGGCAAACAGGGAGACTCCGGGTCAGGCCGACATTCCAGTGCTTTAGAGACTCACCCCCCTGTAGCCCAGGGCAAAAGCCCAACCTCTCCAAGAACTGTGGTTTCTGCACTGAGAAAATAGTTTTGCTACCTCTGGCTGGCCGTGGTTCTTTCCAGTGGCTCTGTGATCCTGGGCAGCAAACTTAGCACTTGCCTGGGCCTGGGTCTCTTCATTTGTGAGAGAACTGATTGGCCGGATGACCTCTGAGGTCTCTCCTGGTTTTGAAACCCTTTCTTCCAAATAATGCCAGAGGGAAGGGGAGGGAAGGGAAGGCAGGAAAAGGCTCCTGTGGTTAGAGAGGCCCAAGTTTTCGGCCAGTGACACGGGGAGCGTTAGGTGCTTGTCCAGCCTGGGGCTGAGTCAAACGCAGACTGTCTGCATGCATTTGTGAACAGGAAGCAAACAAACCCCATTCTCCTGGGGCGGGAAGAGAAACTTGCTCCTTGTGTTATGGGCTTCTGCCATAGCTGGGAAGACTAGGAACTCTTAGTATCATTTAATTAGAAAATAAAAAATGAATGACCTAATGTCTCTGGTGTTCTTTTCAGACCTTCACTTCCCAATTTCCCTGGCGTGACCTTGTCTACATGATCAGATTCATGCTCTTTAGATGGGATAACACAGGACAGAGAGGCAGTATCTTCAGTTTCCTCCCCATCTTCTTGCTCATGTTTTCTAAAGTAGTGGATATGCTGGCAGGGTGGACTGTTTCTGGGCTAGAAATCAGTGTAACAAACTGAATTTAAAAAGAAAGAAATAGAGGGAGGAGACGGGGTATTTTCTCAGGCATAGGCCTCCACCAAGGGCTTGCTCCTGAGTTTTACATGTCTACAGACTCATCAAAATAGCTAGAGTTTAACAGCTTCAGGTAGACTGGCTTTGGCCAGCCAAACTCACAAGGGATAGATCCCAACTCATGAGTTTGTGAGAATTCTGCCTGTGGACAGCTCAGGAACACAGTCCAGAGGGGAGCCAGATTAGCATGAGAGAGTTGAATCAGAACAGAGATGATCATACTAGCTATTGTCATCAGATCCAGGCCCCCAACTGTACCTGGAGGCAGGAACTCGGGGTGTTGCTCTACTCCACAGAGTAGTCCATTCACTTGGGGAAAATCCGTCACTTCTGGTGTTCTTCTCCTGTCCTGACTCCTGGTAGGTCAACCCCTTTTAATTAGCCTCCACTTTCTCCTGCCAACTCCAGCCTTCCATTAGGTAAAGGGCCAGAAATAAACACCCAGGATGTGCCTTAGATGTTTCCCAAGTTTATCCCCAACACTCCACTGGCAGACAGAGCAGGGAGAGTGGCTGCTTTTGCTGCTGATCTCATCCACTCCCCTGTGTTCACTAATTAACTATCCAAGGATAGACGTTTCCAATCCCTGTGTTGCCTTATTCACTCAGTGACTGTATAGATATCTGGGCTATGCATCTAGAGATTCTGTTTCAACTGATTTATGATGAGCCTGGAGCATCAATATATTTCTCAAGTTCCCTAGTTGATTCTAATTGAGAATCAAGACTAAGGCTCCTGAAATCCTAATATCCCAGTCACCTCTTACCTCTAGCACCATGAACTGGTCCAGGCAAGTTACGTTTCCTGAGCGCCTGCCCTCTGCTGGATGCTTTTCATGTAGGTCATCTCTTTTCATCCTCACAACCACTCTGGCTTCCAGTATTGTTATTGCTAGAGGTTCCATCCAGAAAATGAGATTTAAAAGAAGCCTGAGAGTCTCAAACTAATAAATGGTAGAGTCTCTGTGGAAACTTAGTCAACTCCTGCCTTAAGCACCAATTAGCTCTGTGATAACCCAATTTATGTAACGTACCAACATCTCAAATTTAACAAGTTCACAATGGTTCTTTTATGTGACCCCAAAATTTACCCTATCACCAACGCTCTCTCTTCCAAACACAGTTGCCAGATGAATGTTCCTTAATTATTATATCATTTAGTCTATGCCCCACTTCTGCTAAAATATTGCAGTGGCTCTCCATTGCCCAGTAGAGTCCGAAGTTCCTAGCTTGGGACGTACCCAACTTGATTTTTTTCTACTCTAAACAACTTGCGCTACCCTTTGCCCTCGAATGTGTCATGTTCTTGCCCAGTTTGGTCTCCCTGTCTGGAGTTCTTTCCCCCACCTAAGCCTTTCTCATCTACCTCAACCTAGTGTTCTCCATTCTCTAAATTTCAGTAGCACCTCATATAACCCTCATTGTCAGCATCTTCTTAATTTTATTTTTTTTTTAATTTGCATGGGCGCATTTTTTTCAATCTTTAATGACAGGAAACTGGTGTATGCTTTTTTATTTCTTAGGTACATGCAATAAATGTTTAATGGTAATTTTGAAGCTGAAATACTTGAAGTAAGCTATAAGCACTACTGCATTTAGAAAAAGGAGAGATCAGTTTAGAATGAAGCAGTCAGCAAAAGTGTCATAGGGGTATTGGGACTTGATTTGGGTCTTCCTTTTAGGATGGAGAAAGCACGGATGGATGGCTTAATAGCCTCTGGAACCCATACTGTGTGGTGGAGAGGAAAGAGGATATCAGTATGGTTGTTAAAAAAGACTTCCATTGACAATGGTCCCTGTCAGTTACTCAAGGACCTGCACTGAGTTTCCACTCCTATTTCTATATTACAGCCATATAGCATTTGTGCAGTAATGCAGGATAGGTTGATTTGGGGAGATAAGATTGTTTGAGTGACAGGTACCTCCTGGAATGATAGGTTTGCAGATCTCTGAGCAAGAACAGGATACCATAAAAGATTGGTTCACAAAGATAAGCCTATTGGTAGAAAAGGGATGGGATCCTGAGAGAAGATAGATTGCTAGTGAGGTTATGGGAGGCCTGACCTGAGTTGGAAAGTCAAAGAGGAAACTGATGTGTGACATTCCATAAGGCTGTGCAGGAATAAAGGAACAGGAAGCGAATGCGGGCTCCAGGCAGCGCCAATAGAAAAATGCAACAGCTATAGCTCCATTGGTAGCATTGACAATGGTGGGCCCCTGAAGACACAGCTAGACACACTGTGAGCTCAGTAAACGAGCAACAGTATCTGCTCCGCTCCTCACTTGTTTTTTGCTCTGAAATTCAGAATTTGGATTTGTGTTTTGGAATTACCTATGTTCTATCGCTGGATCTATCAGAGATATCTGTGCAAATCTATTTAATAAAAGAATCCGGTGTGGCAAAGGGGAAGGAGAAATAGCAAAAATTTTTCAATTTCCTACCATCTCTATCTCACCAGACAAAATCTTAGCCAGAGGCATTTCTGACCCTTATGGAGACTTATGAGACGTTGGGAGAACATTTATGTGGCAGCTTTATTGCAAACCAAAGCGAATTTCCATCACTTTTGGCCTACATCAGCTCTTGATGTCCGAGCCTTTTTCAAAAAATGTATTGTCAATGTGAAAGCATCGCCTTTAGTGCAGCTTCGAATTTTTTTTGCTCGAAATATTCTGCAGCAGGTTTTTCTGCAGCCTGCAATGTGTCCAACACCAGTTTGCAAAGTCTTGTAGATTGTATCCTGAATACATGCTGAATAAATATTTTTTAAAGAATAAATAAAGACGCGAAAGATACTTTGAAGGTACATCAAAAGGATTTGGTGACTCACTGAATATGAGAAATTTGGAAGAGGAAAGGGAGATAGGCATCACCTCTGGACCTAAGATTTCTGACCTACCTGCTTCAAAAGACTTAGAGTCCCTAATATTTACAGTAGCGAAGATTCAAAATGAAAAGATTTTAAAAATCAGAGCAGCTCAAGTATTTGGCTTGTGTCTCGTCTCTGCCTAGGCAGCAACAAGTGTCTCCCGGATCCTCAAGTTGTCTTCCTGCCTTTGATGTATTTCAGGAATCTTATTATTAGTATTGGAATTCTCCTCTGGTTCTGTTGGTCCACCCAATTTCTTGTTTATCCCAGTAACACCGATTGGTCTTTGAGGCTCCCTGTCTGGCCTGGCCCTGGGAGGTCCTGTCAGTTCACACCCCTGATTGTGGAATCTGTATGAAGCACCACCCTCTCACTGGAGGTTTGAGGAGCAGGGACTCAATCTACCTTTTCCCCCAAGCTCTCTGCAAATATTACCTTCTGGCTGATGTGATTGCTGAAATTCTTTTTTTTTTTTTTAATACATTTTTATTGATTTCAGAGAGGAAGGGAAAGGGAGAAACATCAGTGATGAGAGAGAGTCATTGATTGGCTGCCTCCTGCATGTCCCACAGTGGAGATCAAGCCTGAAACCGGGGCATGTGCCCTGACTGGGAATGGAACCGTGATCTTCTGGTTCGAAGGTCAGTGTTCAACCACTGAACCACCTTGGCCGGGCTGAAATTCTTTTATCATTATTCAGAGTGTTACTCAGGAGCACTGACTCATTAGCTAATTAATATACTCTCTATAATTATAATAGTTAACCTTTTTTGGATAGTTGCTTCATGTCTCAGTATCTTTTACTTAGGTCTTTACAACCTGGCAAACTAGGTATTACTACCCTCCTTTTTGCAGACCAAGAAACTGAGTCTTAAGAGGGACAGGAAACATGTTAAGCATCTCACATCTGAAATCGGGCAAAACCATGCTCCCAGCTCAGGCTGCCTGGCCCACTGTTACCCTCTTTCCACTTCTCTGCTGCTGTGAGTCAGCGGGTGTCAGGTTATCTGTTTGCTAATCCATTACCACCCACAGTCACGCTGTGTAGTGGAAAGATCTCTGGGGCTGAGTCACAGGGTGGATTCTTTATTCTGTTCTGTCTAAAGTGTGTGACCTCTATACGCCTCGGCCACTTCACCTGCAAAATGGGGATTAATACTTTAAAGGGATACAAGGAAAGCTGAGTAAGGAAACAGACATACACTTTTTAAAAACTGTCCAGGAGTGACGTAAAATATCTGCTAGTAGCCTTAGAAGGAAGTTCAGACATAATAACTAGCTGAGCTTGGGCTCAAACTTGGCCTTCATGAAAACCAGTGGGTTCCTCCTATTGCCTGGGACTGGGCCACAGTGAGCATTGCCATGAGCCGTTTTCTTGCAGTCTAGAGAGAACATTTTGTCTGTTTGGCAATACTAATTGATTGGGAAGAAATAACAGCTTTGACTTGTTCACACTTTGCTCATTATGTTACAGACTGAACTTTTATCATTTACTCAGTGGCTTTGGTGTGATTCTTTCATTTTGCATTTTATCCATTTAGCCTTTGCATGTCCTTGAGGATTATTTGTCAGTGTCCTTACAAGGTCTTCACAGGTCACCCTTTCTCAAGAGATGCTTCACCTCACACTTCTTTCTCTCCCAGATGCAGCAGGGCTGCCAGGGAGGGGTTGGGCCTTCTCTGCTGTGATTCTCATCCTCGATCGCATCTTGTGATCACAGCAGTGCAGGCAGGCTATTATCTGTTAGTTCCAACTGTGTGTGAGATAATAAATGTTTTTGGCAGAAGCCTTACTTAGAGGGGTGTGTATCAGAAAAGATTCAGGAGTGGTTGGTTATAAGTTTAATTATACTACAAACTGTGCTATTCACGGAGTTACTTTGGGAAATATTGCTGGTTGTAATTGACTATCTAACCCATGTGTGGATTTTAAATACATACCCTGGTCTGGAGCACTGTAACTCCTGAGTCAGTCTGTCTCAAGTCCTTTCCTAGCAATGTCATCACTAGCTATGTGATCCTGGGCAAGTTGCTTAGCATTTCTCGTCAAAAAATGGGGATACGAATAGCACCTCCCTCCCAGGGCTTTAATTCAGATCAAATGAGTATGTGTATAAAGCCCTTAACAGTTCCTCTCCTACTTTAGACACTCGACGGACACATGCTACAGTTATTACAACCAGAAATGTTACTGTGCTCCTTCTTTTCATTGAGGTCTAATGGACATATTATATAAGTTTCAGGTATACAAGATGATTTGATAAATGTGTATGTTGTGGAATGATCACCACAATAAGTCTAGTTAATATCTGTCACCACACATAGTTATAAAATTTTTTTGGGGGGATGAGAGCTTTTAAGATCTATTCTATTAGCAGCTTCCTAATATGCAATATATATCATTGACTGTAATCACATGCTATATATTACATCCCCATGACTGATAACTGGAAATTTGTTCTTTGAATATATATACATATATATATATATATATATATCATTTCAGAGAGGAAGGGAGAGGAAAAGATAGAAATATCAATGATGACAGAGAATCATTGATTGGCTGCCTCTGCATGCCCCACACTAAGGACTGAGTTTGCAACCTGAGCATATACCCTGACCGGGAATCCAACCTTGACCTCTTAGTTTGTAGGTTGACACTCACCCACTGGGCCACGCTGGCTGTGCAGGGAAACTTGTACTTTTTTTATCTCCTTTACCTGTTTCACCCATCCCTTACCTTCTTGCCTGTTGAACCACCAATCTGTGGTGGTCAGCCATCACTCTCCTTTGGAATTGGTGTTGTTTCTCATTTTCTGGACTGCTTTTCAGTCACTAATATGTTCACTTTTTATAACTCTAGAATTACAAGAAGTCATTTTGTTAAAACAATCCTTATATTCTTTTATCCTTGGGTTTTACCTTTTGAAATAAGAGTCAAGTTCAATCCTAAATGTCCCTATGTAAACATGGTAGGGTCTAAGTGAATAGCTCGCAGTGGGAATGTTCAGAACTTCACTGTCTCATTGATCTGCACACACTCTGATCAGGGATAGATGCCCCCAGGAGTCCCTACAACAGCGCCCCCATCGCCTTGGTATTATCATAGCATTTGTGCACTCGCCTTGCACGGGAGGCCATGAGCTCCTCCAGGACAAGAGCCACATCTCCAACCTCCAGCCTAGAACTTGGCTCATAACAGGGCTTAGACAATGCATGTTGTGTAAAGAAATGTACATACGTCCAATTGGCAGGGCTCAGTGGTTGAGCATCAGCCTAAGAACCAGGAGATCATGGTTGGATTCCCAGTCAGGGCACATGCCCAGGTTTTGGGCTCAATCCCCAATAGGGGGTGTGCAGGAGGCAGCCGATCAATGATTCTCTCTCATTGATGTTTCTATCTCTCTCCTTCTCCCTTCCTTTCTGAAATTAATAAAGATATATTTTTTAAAAAGAAATTCACATACAATTTTTGCTTTACCTTTTTATCCTTTCTAACATGCAAACAAATACAAAGTTGAAAAAGCAATATTTCAATTATGTAACTTGATCAATTACAAGGGAGCAACAGCTACTGTGGTTAAGAACCATGAGACATACTTTGAGAACAGGAAGGGGCATATGGGAATAGACTGCTGAATCTTCCAACAGTTGAAATAGTTGGCTCTACTTATTCTATGGGATATCTCTGGAAAAAATTTGACTGAAATATTTTACATTTGCTAGAAAAAGTTGAACTGAATTGAACACATCATTGATTTTTTAAGTGAAGAACAACCTTTAGGCTAAGAAAAACAATGATGGTCCTTGAATTCAATTATTAACATACTATTGTAAATAGGTCCCCTCCCCAGAACATTCTTTCCATTTCTTTGAAGTTTTAGCATATGTTTCCATTTCTATAGCTAACACACACAGAAAATGCATTGTTTCCTATTTGAATTCATATTTCCTAGGAAGTCTGTCTTGACTTTGTTTTAAATTTGCTTGGCTAATTCCCAGCTATGCAAGATCATGGGGCTTTGTTAAAAATTCTGATTGCTAGGCCCTGTCCCTAGCGACTGGGATTCAGCAGATCAGAAGGGGGCCCGAACGTGAGCATTTATTAAGTACTTTGAGGATTGTGACAAGCTGCAGGATATAGGGAAAACAGGGGGCATTGTTCTAATTTAAGGTACGTACACTTCTAGAGTATTT
Organism: Murina feae; assembly: GCA_004026665.1. Lineage (NCBI taxonomy): Eukaryota > Metazoa > Chordata > Mammalia > Chiroptera > Vespertilionidae > Murina > Murina feae. The sequence continues at coordinate 8,950 of PVJC01037961.1, forward strand.
TTTTCTTCTCTTGAGAAGTCAAATGAAGGCAATTAAATTAAGAAAGGCTGCCTATAACCATAAGCCAAGCAAATTGCTGTAACTGCTCTGAGATGCCAAGCAAATAGTTTTGGGTGTGCTATATAATTTGTCTGATACCTTCACATTCTTTTAACTTGGGTTTTAGTCCAGGGGAAGAAACAATATTTTCCCATCCAGAAAAGCCAGTATAATCATGTTTGTATATACTGTAAGCTTCAAGTAATTATCTAACATTCCATTTCTGTACCATATTCTGGGCAAATTACCGGCCTCTGATCAATAAAACTTTGTGTTAAGTATCTGTAAATCGAAACCAAAGAATGAAAGTTCCAATCAATGTTCAGCCAGAACTAATTATTTTAAATCTTCTGAAAAAATATCAGAATTCCTGAGAATGTAGATGCCCTATTATTGGACCTGGCATACTTATTTTAATATATAAAACAAGTTACTTTCCGTTATTATTCTTTTCCTTTGCTTCCAACAAAAGAAACGAAATATTTCATGTCTGACCACATCATTAGCCAAAGACACAGTGGAGGGATTATACTTTTATTTCATAATTCTAGTAAAATTTATTCTTTTCCCTTCTCTCTTTCACATGCATGCAGACACATGCACACATGCACACACACAGAGTTTGCTATAAGGAATTCTAAAATGAAAATATGTTTACTCATCATAGTATAATAAATTGAGTAATAATCTAAAGAAATTGATCCTTCTTGGTTATCATTGTGATATGTGATCCCACTTTTTCTGGAAATGTTGTTTTTAAAAATCTGTAATACATGGAAAATTGCCCATCTCAAAAATGTAAGCATTAAGCGAAATCACATCAAAAGATACAGTCATCCAAAAACCAGCCCCCCAAGTCAAATATTTTTTCCTTGTTGCATTTCCAATCAGCCAAGACCATTATCATGAAAGGCCATAGTTGTAATTATGCTATCGATATAGCACCTTCTGCTTATATGGCCACTTTGGTTGCATTATCTTTATGTTGCCACACAGTTCTCTAATTGTTTTAAATGTCTGTGTAATATTATATTGGGTGGTTATACCATTGTACTCTCGGACTTTCCAATATTCTTGAGCATTCACATTATTTACAAGGTTAAAATGTGGAGTTTCATTGCTGACAAGACCTGTGCTTCTAATGAGCAAGAATGTATGTTTTCCCTGGAGCTAGCATATGAATCATCTGATTATATGGGCCATTTAAACAGATAACTTCTTCATGAAGCTGAAATATTTGCTATACCTACCATATCTGTCCTGTGAGGAAGCATGTTCTCTGTAAATGGAATGGCACGTCATCCCAGACTCACTGACTTTCTGCTTGCCCCCATATGTTCCTGAGGAAACTTCAGGTTTTTTTTCCCTAGTCATGTGGCCCAGAAGCCTGGAGCTGAGCACTGGGATGTGAAGATTTGCTTAGGTGGGTTCAGGCCTTTGAGGTTCTCAAAGAGTATGGTTTCCTCATTCTTCCCCATCATTTCTCTAATTAGTTCAAGGAAATTGAACAAAGTTCTGAGAGTTGCTATGATGACTACTTTAATTATTTGTTTTGTTTTGAAACATTAAATTTTTCCATTTCTTTTTGGGCTCACCTGGTTAGATGTGTACCCTAAGCAAATGTTTCCTCTTTTCTGAAGTAACTAAACAATTGATAACTGTTCATTAGGTTGGGTGTTCATACAAGAACATTTGCTCTGTACCCTAAAATTCTTGATCACCAGTTGCAAACAAAAATATTGTCTGAATTTTTTATACTAAGTTTTATCACTTTACATGATATGGATTCCTTTAATTCTATCATGGTAGCACAAGGGTCACCAACAGAAGATGAGATGTCTGACTAACTTAAGCATGTCTTGAATTGACATCATCATCAGTTCAAGGGAATTCTGAAGGAAGGGAACTGTTATTTTATCCAACAGATTATGTTAACAAAAGAGATTCCCCATACGGTAAGACCACAAAACCCACAAAACGGGAGGTAGTCTTTTGTTATTCAGGATATGATTAATATTGCCTCATCATTTAATTTTAGGACTTCAATTTTAAAGTTGCTTGCATCAGTTCAAGACACTGAGGGTACCTACTTTTTCTTTCTTTAGTTACTAAATATTTGGTAAATAATGAACTGAAAGAAGTCTCCCGCGATATCTTTTTCTTTACTAAAACCTCTGCTAATGTTTTGTGTTAGTTCTAGTCTTTTTTCTTTATGTACTTTTTCATTTACATTTTTGTAACTGTTTTATATATAATTTGAATCAGATTTATTTCACTTAACATTATGTTTTTTCCTATGTTTACACTCTTCATGTCAGTTGTAATTTTTGTACACCATTCCATCCTTCTGATATTCCATAATGTTCCTAAGTGTGTCCCCTATTGCTAGGCATTTAGAATGCTTAATTGTCTATCAAGTACATGATGATAATTGTTAAGACCCTGGTCCACACACCATGTTGATATTGTGCATGTAAGTCATTGAGGAGACCTGATCAATCAGTGTTGTGCATTTTTTACTCAATTTCTTTCTTTTTTGTTTGGGGATGGGGGTTGGATGGGAGGGGAGCAGGTTGTAATCCACTTCCTGGGTGTAACCCACTTCAATTTTGTCTTTCTTTCCTCAGTGGTGAAAGTGGTGCTGGAAAGACAGTGGCAGCCAAATACATCATGAGTTATGTCTCCAGAGTGTCTGGAGGAGGCCCCAAAGTCCAGGTGAGTTTGTGATGTAGCCCATTTTGAGACACTGGCCTACATGAAATGTAAGAGGCTCCATAACAATAAGAATGGAAAAAAATTTTGAAGTGTTTGAAACATTCTACTGATAAAAAAAAAAAAAAAGTGGGGCATAGTCTTCTCATACATTCCTGGTAGGAGCATGAATTAGTATATGTACTTTTCTGGAGGGCATTTTAGCAAACTTTATCAAATCTACACGCATGCACCTTTCGACTCATTAATCCTGTTAAGAGAATCTATCCTTTACTAGTAGATGTGCTGAAATGTATGCAAAATGATACTTGTATAAAATTATTTGAGGTGACATATTTTTTTAAAAAGAGGCTTATGAAATTAATTTTTAAAATCCATCTTATTTAACCCAACGTGTCCAAAACATTATCATTTCAGTATTAAAATATTGATGAGCCATTTTACACTCTTGTGCGTGCTAAATCGTTGGAATCCCGTGTGTATCCGACCTTTACAGCGCATCTCAGTTGGGACTAGCCATGCTGCACGGCGAAGCCACCTTGGCTCATGGCTTCCGTCTTGCACAGTGAGCGCAGCTCCGGCACCTAGATTGGCGTGGTGTGCTCCACGTGCTTTTTTCCATTCATGTGGCCACACCCTCTCCCTAGAAGACTGATATGGAGACAGGAATCCAGGATGCTGTTTTGGGGGTGGCTGTTCCTTTACTGTAATTTGCTCTTTCTCTTTTCCCCAATACGCTTACCACAAAATTCTCCCGGACATCTTGGGAGTGGATGAATGGAAGGATACATAGGTGAATGGATGGAAACATGAATGAAGGTTCTCAGTTAACCCGTCAGTAATTAAAGAAGACAAGAGACAAGGAAAAGCCTTCCTTTCGTTCTCTCCCTACGCTATAAGAAACTGAGTGTTGATAAGTGGTGTCGGTGTGTCTGACTAGCAAACAGATACGAAGGATTAGGAAGATCCACATGTCAAAATTAATTTTACAATGAAAAGCGAGGTTTCTATAAACCCGTGAGTTTTTTAAAGAAGACTAGGATTGGAAGTGATATTTCTAAATTTTGAAACTAACCTCGTAGAGGGACCACCCAGAACTTGCCTCTGGTGCCATCGCTAATGACATGGCGCCAGTCGACGTGATGCCAGGGCTTCCTCTTCTGAATGCTCAGGAGGACACCGAAGGGAGCACTTCGGCTGTGACAGAGTCCGCTTGTAGTTAGTGCCTTACTCCAGCCCCGTTTTCTCCAGACCATGACTTAGTGGCCAGACTGCAGACATTTAATGTTGACTTTTTTCTTCCTGTTTTCCTATGAGGACAATGAGGCAGAGCTCTTGGCTTGAAATTAGTCAGTAGCTACAAAGCACAAACCAAAGACTTGTTATTTCTGGAACATGTTTAACCATAGCATGTGAATAATTAGAAGTACAAGGAATGACTCACTTGGTGAAAGACCTCTCCAACATCAACTCCTGTCTACTGAGCTATCTTGCCCAGGAGGTGTTTGCACACTTTTCAGTCTGGTACCGAACGAGGGTGTTTGAAACCCCAGTCCTTGCCTTCGGTGGGCCAGGATTTGTTCTGTACAAGCCAGTGTCTGCCCTTGCTGCTCAAAACATGGCTCCATGTTGGCAGAACCAGGGGCACCAGGCACTGGTTAGAAATGCAGGCTCTCAGGTCCTGCCTTGGACCTACTAGACCCCCATCTACATTTTAACAAGGTCCGAAAGTGAGTGCCAAATATGAAAGTTTGGGAAACACAACTGTGTCTACAACCTTGCTTGAGTAGGAGAAACTGTTTTCCTTAAGGTCCCTGTCCCTCGCAGTGAAGAGAGTGGAGATGGGGGTGCAACAGGCAGGAAGAGCAGTTGGGTAGAGAAGGGATAGGGATAGTCAAGAGTCAGATCAGAGCAGCGAGGAGATGCCCCTTCCTGCTCCACTCTCCTTCCTGCGGGAGTCCTGGCACCCCAGGGCTGCGGGGTAAAGCACAGCAGGTGTGGAAGCCCAGGCCAGGAGTGTTTGGAGATCCTGACTCACTGCTGGGTCCCTGGCTCCAGGACTCCTGACTGAATCCAGAGAGTTGGAAGACACAAACCCACTAACAGGTTGAAGTCTGTCAAGAGGAAAGAATAAATCCTTCTGAACCTGCGGGGACATGTGGACTTGAGGCCGCCCCCTGCGGCATCCAGAACCCGGGTCCTTAGGGGGCGTTTGGCATTGCTCAATGTGGTAGGTGTGTGCGCCTTCCTGACCCCTGGTCTGTTTGCTGTGACAGCACGTCAAAGACATCATCCTGCAGTCCAATCCACTGCTGGAGGCCTTCGGCAACGCCAAGACCGTCCGGAACAACAATTCCAGCCGATTTGTAAGTCTCTTCCCTGCTTTGGGAAATGCCGCCGCCTGGCTGGTGGTGTGCATACTCCCAGTTTAAGTCCGGTGTCTCCAAGGCAACGGGAGCTTTCACATGTCATCAAGAGGCTGCCTTTTGCATCTTGTCTTCATTTTCTCTAGCAGCATGCTGTCAGGCTTCAATTTGCCCTGTAGCTGAAGTTATTTTTGAACCCCAGGATAAAAATCAGATAATTTTTTAAGACAGTTCTCAACTTGAGTTGCCTCCCTAAGGAAAATAGAAATTGGTGCTGGAGGAGTTTGCTTTGTGCCCTGGAGGAAAGAGACCTTCTTTCCCAGACAAAGGCTAGGTCCCAAAGCCAGTTTCTCTTCATTTATTAATTAATTAATTTATTTATTTATTTTTATTGATTTCAGAGGGGGAAGAGAGGGAGATCGGCTCTCTCCTACATGCTCCCTTCTGGGGATCAAGCCCACAACGTGGGCATGTGCCCTGACAGGGAGTCGAACCATGACCTCCTGGTTCATAGGTTGATGCTCAACCAGTGAGCCATGCTGGCTGAGCCCAAAGCCTTCTTGCTTTGCTCTTGCTCGTAGACTGGGTCTATGGAAAATGCAGGGAACACACACTTTGATCCGGCACTTGTAGAAAACCCTCCTTCTCTATGTCAGGCAGAGTGAGTTGACTGTCTCCCCGCTCATAGGTTGATGTGTGTTATGTATTTCACATAACTAAACAACATCCCAAAATGATTGGACTTAACCTGATAGATTGCACTTAACCAAGGTAATGAAAATGTCCACCGAAGGCATTATCATGAATGCCCATGACAACGCTTTTCTGTCTGAATGTCTCCTGAGAATTGGAAGGCTAGCAAAGAAGAAAATAAATATATTCCCCTTGACAAGAAGCCACATTTCCAAAAAACGGAGTAATTGCCCTGTAGCTTTGATTTATGAAGATTTTGTGTCTTAGCTCATAGACTATGTCTGGCAGGAAAGCATTCAGGGAGCTATCTTTGTGGCGGATGCTGGACCATTTTAAAATAAATAAGTGGGAATTTGGGAGAAGGATGATTTCTTTTTCACCCTTTTGTTTTGTAAGTAAGCTTCTATTTTCTAAGAAAATTCCTATTAAGCTCTCATGCAGTTATTGTTTGGTTCCCTGGTGATTTATATCTGTCAGAATTGTCTTCATTTTCCTTGCTGTTCAATATTATTCAAATCATTTGTTCAGTTGTTGATCTGTCTTTTTTTCTTCCTTTCTCATTGGCTGGGTCATGTTATCTTAAAAAAAATTTCTAAGTAATACAATAGGAAAGAAGATGGGAATACATCTTCCACTTGACCTTTTTTTCCCCTTTTAATCTCAATCTTCCTTGTAAAAATGGATTTGACCAAACTTAACTCTCTTGCTGCCAGCTCCCCTTTTTTGCTCACTTAGCAGAAAATAATTAAGTCAATAGTCCTCTTGATTTTTTCCCAATAAAAATTTTTCTTTATCCTGAGACAAGAATGACACATTGGTCAATTTTTGTAAAACAAGACAAAAATATCCAGCAATTTTTATTTTTCTGATTATAAAATAATATCTTACGGCCCCAAAAAAGATGGGAGAGAGTAAGGATGGGCACATTACACATAGAATAACATCTAATGGACATCCAAAGATGTTCCCAGGAATAATGAGAGAAATATAAATTAAAACCATATATAATGTTCTGTCTCTGAGGTGGGCAAGTAATAAGGAGATTGATACTAGAGAAAAGACACTATTGGTTGAAAGTGGACACATTTCTGCTGGAGAGCACTTGACCATCTTTATTAAAATTGAATATGTTCATTGTCTGTGACCCAACAATACTTTCAGGGCATAATATCTAAATTCGCTGTTAATAATGACATTTAAAAAAAGATATCCATAGTATATTGTTAAATTTTTTTAAAAAGGTTAAAGAACAATATTTGCAATATGGTCCAGTTTTCATTTCAAAATGAACGTTACATAAAACATTATATAATTAAGAACAGGGGATCCAAGATGGCCATAAAGTAGGAGGGAGTTTCACTCACCTCCTCCCAGCACCACCTCAAAATTACAATTAAATTACAGAACAATCAACCTGGGTAACCATCTGAAGACAAGTTTAGTTGAACAGTCTGATAGCTAAGGATATAAGGAAGAAACCACATTAGCATTTCTTAAAGGTCCCCCCAGGTCTTTCTAACCATCAACCAAGGTTTGGACCACTTCTAGAAGAACTTGAGAGTTTGCCATTTGCAATGCTACCCTTCCTAGATGTGATGTCCTGTTCGGTTTCATCCCCACCCCCACCTGATGGAGGTTACATGATGGAATCCTTCCCTCCAGAACCGGCTGAAAAGGGAAAGATGAGAAGAAGGGCCCCATGGGAAGCGCAGGGGAGCTTCCTCAGCCAGCTTTTCTCAGGAACCGCTCACTGTACTCTAATTCGGGATCGCAGTGGTCTGTGCTCCCTCCTTGTGGCTGGTGCTTCTGGGTGCTTGTTTTGGGGAGGGGTGTGGGAGGAGTCATCAGATTAAGACAAATAGGCCATTTGAGAGTAGCCTCCTCAGGTACCTGGAATCACCAAGTGACTTCCCAGGGACACAGCAGGTTCTGGGTGCTAGGGGCAGTAGGAAAAACATGCCATGGGCTTTTCTTGCCCTTAATGAGTTTACGGTTCTAGTCACAGACTTGCGGCCTGGCAGGATCCAGCCCTGAGACGGGTGGAATTCATCAGCGCACATTTTTAAAATATTACATGTGAATACAGTTAGGCCTTCCCATGTGGCCATAGGCCACACCACTCCTTCACACCCACATTCTCATCTTTTTTCTGCATTTAAGTTTACTCTTCTACTAGTAGACCTTTCTGAGGACTGGAGA
>PVJC01037962.1:0-16949 GCA_004026665.1 Murina feae
CATCCATCCATCCATCCATCCATCCATCCGTCTGTCCGTCCATCCAGGAGATATTTAAGGAATGCTTCCTAGGTGCCAGGCACTTTCGGGAAGTGCTGGGCCCTTGTCCATAAACCGCCGCTTAGAGCTTGCATTCTAGCCGGGGTGACAGACAATAGGAAAATGTAGCATATAGGATATCAAACAGCAATCAATTCTTAATAAAAAAAAAAAAATTAAGCTGGGCCCTAACAGGTTCGGCTCAGTGGATAGAGCATCGGCCTTGCAGACTGAAAGGTCCCAGGTTCGATTCCGGTCAAGAGCATGTACCTTGGTTGTGGGCACATCCCCAGTAGGAGGTGTGCAGGAGGCAGCTGATGGATGTTTCTCTCTCATTGATGTTTCTAACTCTATCTCCCTCCCTACCTCTCTGTAAAAAGTCAATAAAATAGATTAAAAAAATTAAGCGGGGAGGGGGATTGGAAAGTGGGGGGGCAAGGGTGGACCCACAGAGACGAGGGGCCAGAAGACCCCTCCCGAGGAGGTGGCATTTAGTCACCACCTGCAGGAGACGAGGAGGGATGATTTAGGAGGTGCAGGCATTAGATAACAGTGACTCACAGGGCGAGTGCGTCCCTTTCAGAGATCTCTCCATCCGGATTACGCCAACGAGAACGTCTGTTTGTTGTCAACGTCTTTAATGCCTCCCTGAGACCCACTGATCTCCCCCCTTGAGTGGCAGAGGCTTCTCGGCAACGGTGCCCACCTGCACCGGATGGGGTCCTTGACCAGAGGGACTGTTGTGTGATTCCTGTTTCAGTTATTGTTGATGGTAAATGACCCCAGCTCTTCATTTACCATGAAGCTTAAGTGTCCTTTAAAAATACACTTATTTTTTTCAAAAGTGAGGTTGATATAAAGGAAAGGATTGAGTAACTGGGATACAGCTGGTACGCGAATCACGGGAGAAACTGGAGGTGATAAATGAATGAAATCCGGGGCACACCAGCATAAGTCACGACCCTTCTCATCATGTTGCTCAGAGAGGACCTGGCTCTGGCGATGAGGGCACTCATGGTGACTCAGGCTGTGGTCAGCGCCTCTTGCCAGGGCCTCTGGATGGGACAGCATGCCCTAGGGCTCTGCTGAGAACAGGAAAGGTGCCCAGAGGAGGAGCTATTGGGGGTGCTTGAAGGCAAGGGTGAGTGCTGATCTGCCAGGGAAGGTCATGCAAGGCATTGGGGGGGACGGGGCGGGGGGGAAGCAGAGCTGCTGGAGGAGGCAGACCCTGAGGGGCCTCTCGACCTTCCACTCTTCCCGTGACTAATCTTGGCATGGATCCTAAAACTCCACTTACCGAGCACGGCTTTCTTGCATTTTCTAATGTGACCTCAGCAGACCCACGGGCAGCACTGTGGCTCGGGTCCTGTTCTAAGGGTGAGGAGTTGGGGGCTCAGTTATCCGTGCAAGGTCCTGTAGCTAGTAACAGAACTTTTTAAAAAACTGATTTTTAAAACATCGAGATATAACTCACATACCATAAAGTTTGCTTTTTAAGGTGTTCAGTTCAGTGGTTTTTAGCATATTCACAAAGTTGAGCAGCCATCACCACCATATAATTCCAGAACATTTCAATCTCACCCAAAAGAAACGTTGTACCATTGGCAGCCACTCCCATTCTCTCTGTACCCAGCCCCTGGTGACCACTAATCTACTTCCTATCTTTAAGGATTTGCCTGTTCTGGACTTTCATATAAATGGAATAATTTTACATTTGGCTTCTTCCACTCAGCATCATGTTTTCAAGAATCACCCACGTTGTAACATATATCCGTATTTCATTCCTTTATATGGCCATATAATATATCCCATTGTATGGATATACCACATTCTGTTTATTCATTCATCAGCTGATGACATGTGGGTACTTCTTACTTCTTGGTAGTTATGAACAATGCTGCCAAGAGCCTTTGTGTACAGGTTTTATTGGACATATGTTCATTTCTCTTGGGTGTATACAAAGGAGCGGAATTGCAGGATCAGATTGTAACTTTATGCTTACATTTGAGGCACTGACAAACTACTTCCCAAAGCAGCTGCACCATTTTACATTTCCACCAGCAGTGTCCAAGGCTCCCAATTTCTCCTCATGCTCACAAGGGCAAGGCCTTGAGCTCAGCCTTGAGACAGAGGCTTAGCAGCAGAATCCTAAGAAAATAATTTCCCTCCTCATATAAGTCAGTGCAGAAGGATCTTGAGGAGGTCTACACCCAGGCCTGAGCCAGACTTCAAGGGGGAGCTGTGAGCTCTGAGGCCTGGTCTTGCCCACTAAGAATGTTATGCACATGCCACCCCTTTCCTTCAAAGTTGGGGCTTTCTTTTTGGGGTCCTGATTCCCCAGGTGGTCTGTAACTCCCAGGCTAGAGCTCATTCCCATGTTCTTAGTGTGTGGGACAGGGTTCTGAAGACCACAGTGACCGCTGTTCGTTGTCAGTGGATTCTAATCCTTAATATATACAACCTTCATGTTTCTTGAGCATTTACGACATGCCCTTACAATGTGCTCTACTTTCCAAGCCCATTTTACAGATGAGGAAGCTGAGACTCTGAGAGGTGAGGGAAATAGTGTGGCCAACATCACATAGGTGGTGAGCAGTATAGTCAGGATTTGAACTGTGTCTCTAACCACTAGGATCACCCGGGAGGCCAGGAGCTTTCCTGTGGGAGCCTTCCATGTTAAGATTTCCTGTATAGAGTGAGTATTGGTTTTCTGTTGCCATGTAACAAATTGCCTCTAGCCTAGCAACTTCACACAGTCCCTACTGAGGAGCTCCCAGCTCTGCAGGGCAGCGTCCTGGTGTGACGAGGCTGGGGCTGGCAGGGGGTGGGGGGTGGTGGTGGTGGTCTGCTCAGGGTGTCACAAAGCTGAAATTCAAGGTACTGGTCAGGATGAGTTCTTGTCTGGAGGGTCAAAGCCACGTCTCAGGTCATTCTTGTTGGCGTCACTCAGTTCCACGTGGCTATAGGTCCTTGCTAGCAGTCAGCCGGGGCCACTTTCAGCTTCTGGAGGCATCCAGCTTCCCTTACCACGTGGCTTCCCCTCTTTAAAGCCAGAAATAAAGAACCTTCCTCACACCGAATCCCGCTCCTGCGTTAAACCTCTTTTTCCTGGAGGAGCCTCGTCAGAGGAGTCATATCTCATTATATTCACAGCTCCCACCCACACTCCAACAGGAGGGGGTTGTTCAAGGTCGGAGTCACTGGGGGTTTAATGCTCTGCCTGCCACAGGAAGTCTTCGGTTCTAACGGTAGTGAGGATGACAGCTGCAGCTAGGCTGGTCCTTTCTCTCACTCGCTAGAGCGCTGTGGCGTTCGGGACGATTCCACGGCTCTTTGTAGCCCAACAATGATGCTGTGAGATGCATGTTTTATCCCCACTTTACCCATGAGTGGGAGGCGAATGCCTAGTCAGCCAGCAGGGGCTGGAGTCCAGATCTTTTGACCCCCAGCTCAGGGCTCTTGGCGCCCGCAGCACCCCTGCCTCTCATTAGAACCTCATTACTGCCTTAGGAGGGGGACGCATCTGTTTCCAGCCAGCCCAAGCCCTCAGGGAGCGCTTCCCTGTAAACTCAGCACATTGGGTCATGAAACTGTAGGCTGTTACAGGCATCGCCACTGGGCTGGGCAAACCTCACCTCATCAAGCAGGAAAACCGATAAAGCCTGAGTCTAAGCAGATACGTGCAGGGGCTCAGCTTGGCGGTGGCCCAGCCCCCGCGGGGGAGGCATCTGCCCAGGCTGTGATGTCCCAGCCCGAAGGGGGGGCCACACTCTCCCGAGGGCAGGATGTCAGGTAGCGGTCCCCCTGTCCTGGGTTTCTGTGTGCCAGGCATTCTACTTGGAACTTGACATGGATGCCCAAGCGTCAGCCCCAAGGCACCCCCATCTCCTGGACTTCTTGTGGGATACCCCTCCCTTTAATATTTAAACCAGGCAGAGACCTCAGCGAGAAACCCAGGACCGCCTCCTCCCTGCGCACGGCACAATCCCCCAGGATGCGCTAAGGGCTTAACATTTCTTCCAGTCACCTTTGTGCCGATATGTTAATTTTTTATCTTTTCCCTTTCATTCCATCTGTCCACGGCTCCAGTTCTTTTGTTCTTCCCAAAGCTTTGCTGACACAAGGCTTCCGGAACAGCTGACTTTGGAGATATCTATCGGTTGTGAGCTGGCGTAAAAAGATCTGGCCCACCGATGGATCCAGAGAACCAGGCCTGCAAATGGCCCCGGTAAATGGTCTCAGGAGCCCAAGAGGGGTTCACGGCAGGCAGGATGAGAAGCCAGTGCCGTCCATGTCCTGCCTTTCCAGGGAGGCTGGGTCTGCGTAGCCTGGCATGGGTCTTGTGCCTATCCTTGGTGAGGGGGTCCATGGGGCTCTGGGCCAGTCCCATCACACCGACAGCAGTGGGCAAGAACCAAATCCTCAAAAGGAAAAGGGGGTGCCATCAGGAAGAAAGTCCACAGAATTTGGGGTTCTGGGAATCTGGGGGAGCATACTTGGCAGTAAATTCTAGAATCCCTATCCCTTGCCTGAAGAATTTCATGTGCCGTCCCCTCACTCCCCCAAAGCCTTCCTCTTCTCCAGCTGTCAGTCATCGCACACACACGTCTGGGTTTTCTCATTCAGGACAGTCCAGCAGCTCTTGCCCTGCCTACCAATGCTTGAGGCCCACTTTGGCACATCCAAAATCTCATTAAACTGCTGGGCTGAACGAAGTGTTTTCTACCTGTTATGGGTTGAATTGTATCTCCCCAAACATATGTTGAAGTCCCACCCCTCGTGCCTGTGAATGCGACCTTAGTTGCAGATAGGGTTATATTTGCAGATATAACCAGGGTAAGATGAGGTCTTTAGGGTGAGCCTCAATCCGCCATGACTGGTGTCCTTATAACAAGAGGGACACGCCCGTGCAGACAGAGGCACACAGGGAGATGCCATGTACCCACAGAGGCCGAGGTTGGAGGGATGCAGCCATGAGCCAAGACGATGGCCACCTCCAGAAAACCTGGGAGAGGTGAGGAATGGCTCTTTCCTCGAGCCTTTGGAGGGAACTGTGAGACTATACAGTTCCGCTGTGTTAAGCTGTCCACTGTACGGTCTTAGTTACAGCAGCCACAGAAAGTTAATACACTACCTCACATTCCTAACCTGAGCAGCACAAAGCAGTGGGAAAAGCTGGCAATGATAGCTTGGTTTTTCCTTTTAATGAGAAGAAGAATGCATGTCCTCAAAACTGTAAAATAAAGTGATTTCAATGGCTTCCATTTTATAATAAGGAAATCGAGGCTCAGAGGACTTCTCCAAGTCAAATAGTTAGAAAGAGGTAAAGGCTAGACTTGAACTTGGGTTTTTTGACCACCCCCCCCCCCCACGTACACTCATCACCTCTCTGCGATTCTATGCATGTGTCTCTCACAGGTGACTTTGGAGTCCTCAAATCCTAGTCCCCAGTTGTCACTTTTTCTTATTACAGAACTTAGTACAATCCTCGTCCTCGTCCCCGTGGGAACTACCTGTTCCGGACCCGTTTTCTGTAGTATGAGCCTCTATACACGGAGCCTCTTTTATTACAAAATTTCCATTGCAAAATTGGCAATTTTCATTCCAAAGCTAGAAATGCGTTCCCACCAAAATCATCTCCCTATAGACCCAAGGAAGAATGTTTGGCAAAGAGGGAATTAATTGATAAACAGCTTGTAGTACACAAACTCTGAGGCAGCCTGGATGTTTTGCAACACTTTTGGAAACTGCAGGGTGACGATTCCAGCACAAGCTGTTTATTTCAGGCTGTTAAGCCATGTGCATGTCCTGTGTGCTTGGAATCCATCAGCTCCCCTCCCCACGATAAGCTCGGAGCCCCTCCATGGCTTTTGTGGGCACTTACAGAGGCTGGTAGGGCAGGGCTGCAGTACCTGGAGAGACCAGCAGGGGGTCTTCTTCCCATAGGAAATGGATTTAAGGCTGAAGATTCTAGAAATTCAAGGTTTTGGGTTTTAGAAAATAAGTTTGTTCCTTTGGGAGAAAATCTACTCTCCTTAAAATGTGGGTTAACCATCTGGCATAAAGAAGTGTGAAAAAAATCTGACTTTTCCTGCCCCAGGGAGGCGCTTGAGCTGGGGCCAAGGTGCCTGGGCAGTCCTCTCCCTCTCTCCCTCTCTCCCTCTCTCCCTCTCTCCCTCTCTCCCTCTCTCTCTCTCCCCACCCTTACCCCGAGGAAAGAGAAGCCACACATCCCATTGTCGAAAGAAAAACCAGAACAGCAGGCTGGCTTGACTTGTCTCTTGTAAATTGTTTACCTTGGGAGGACCAGATGGCTCATCTCTTGTTGAACCCTTGACCATTTCCCGTGCTTGCAGCCTCTATTACAAACAGCCCCTCTCCACCGAATCACGTGTCCGTGCAGGCCTCCGGGGCCTGCTCTTGGGGAGCCTCGGGCATTCCAGGAGTTTGACTCAGTGGGCTATGGATCCTCGTGAGACTCGGGGTGCAGGCTAACCCGTGGGTGTGGTCGGGATGGAGAGCAACTCCTACCTCCCACTGGGCTTCCCAGTTACAGCCTGAGCCCCCGACCCACGTGCAAGCTCCTCCAGTGTGGTCCCTGCGCACCCACTCCTCGCCTGTCACCATGAAAGGGCTCAGAATACGTCTGAATGCCAAGGTTTCCCTGCTGCCCCACCTCTACCTGGCTGTGTGAGGGTGGAAAAACCACGCCCCCTCTCTCAGCCACAGAACCTCAGCTATCGAAGGGGGTGGGGTGGGATGCTGACACCTCTTCCTGCCTCACAGGCTGGTGGGGGTGTGTGGAAAGAGGGTGATCATGAAAACTCACCCAGCTCCGCCCCACACCTGATCCTACTGTGACAAGACCTGGTGGTGCCTCATTTTTGAGGGATGAGAAGGGGGCACAATGGGGTGTGCCTGCCTTCCTGGGCAGTGGGTAGGAGCTCTTGGCTGTCCCTGGGGGCCTCCCTGGAGGCGGCATCTCCTTCAGGGTGGTCTGGGTGTGGCCTGAGGCTGAAGTTATAATTCTAAGCTTGCAGAAGCCCGGAGCCTGGGCTGGGGTGTGAGGAAGCTGATGGACATCTTTTAAAGCTTGCTCTGGTTTCCGGGGTCGGGGTGGGGGTGGGGGTGGGAGTGAGGAAGGTTGGGTTGTTTCTGAGAAGCAGGGCAGACAGTGAAGTCTCTTGACTGAGCTCCAGGGAGGAGAGAGATGCTCTGAAGGACTTTACAGCCAGGCCCGGGGGCGAGGCTTCAGTGTCAGCAGATTAGAAATGTCATGGCAGAGGCAGAGCAGGCTCCACACTCGCAGACAGACCAGGGCACTACATAGTGGGAACTTTGCGTGCTTCCCTCCCCCCCCCCACACACATACACACACACGCAAACATGCGTGCCTCATTAAGCCCTAACCGGTTTGGCTCAGTGGATGGAGCATCAGCCTGCGGACTGAAGGGTCCCATGTTTGATACTGGTCAAAGGCATGTACCTTGGTTGTGGGCACATCCCCAGTGGGGGATGTGCAGGAGGCAGCTGATCGATATTTCTCTCTCATCGATGTTTCTAATTCTCTATCCCTCTCCCATCCTCTCTGTAAAAAATCAATAAAATATATTAAAAAAAAGAGAATGAGTTAAAAAGTGAGTGAGGGGCTGGGAGAAAACCGAGAGAGGATGGTCCTTCTAATGGACAGCGCCTTCTAATCAGGAAAACATCCAGCTGACCCGACCAAGGCCTAGGTAGACTGGCAAATCCCAGAAGAGAGTCTAAAGACAGTGACACGTGGCTCGCTCTCAGGAGCCAGGGCAGCGCACGTGAGGCCCACCCCACTGAGTAGGGATCAGAGTGAAGGTGGGAAGGGGACTAGGAAGGCAGGCTAATGGGAGAGCTTAGCAGGACTCCTTAAGAAAGGGAGCCCTCCCTGATCCAGGGAGCGCCCCCCTCTTCAGACCTGGCCTCTCCCTGTCCTCCCAAGGGGTCTCTCAACACTGCCTCCTCAGTCACCCTCTCCAGATCAGGGCTGGAGCTATACTATCATAACGTTACAAACATGGTTCCTGTCTAAGGGTTCTGGCCCATTTCACTGACTTGTCAGTTGAGACCGTAGGCCTGTGGTTGGGAGGTTGGGCCAACAGCCTGGCTGCCTGGGCTTGAACTCCTCAGTCCTAAGGGCCTGGATAGGACAAAGCAGCTGGTGAGCATCCGGCCTGACTCTCAGCAGCTCGTCCAGGTGGAGTTGGGAGTAGGGAGAGTGGGAGATAAACTGAGGGAAGGGGGGAGAAAGTCTCTGATCTGCATAAGAAGACTTGGGTGGGAAGAAGCAGGAGAAGGCACCTGTGGGCGTGAGGGGAAGAGCAGGTGTATTGGAGCGGGGCTAGGAGAGGGCCACGGGCAGCACCGTGGTGACGTCCATGGGCTCCTGAGGACCTTGGCCTCCTGGGATGCTTCATAAAAAAGATTAAATGTCTATTATGACTGAATTGGTGTAAAGATGCACATATATAATGAAATATATGTTATCTATATGATAAAAGCCTAAGTGACTGTTTCAGCAGAATAACCAGAACTATTGGTTACTATGATGCGCACTGACCACAAGGGGGCAGATGCTCAATGCAGGAGCTGCCCCTGGTGGTCAGTGCACTGGCTGGCAAGTGCAGTGGCGGTCGTGGGAACCTCTTCCGCCTCCATTGGCAGCACTAAGGAGCAGCCAGGGTCCCGGACTGTGAGAGGGCGTAGGCCAGGCTGAGGGACACCTCCCGCCCTAGTGCATGAATGTTGTGCATCAGGCCTCTAATCCTATATAATAAAAGGGTAATATGCAAACTGACCCTAACAGCAGAACCACTGGGAATGACTGGTCACTATGACACACACTGATCACTAGGGGGCAGACGCTCAATGCAGGAGCTGCCCCTAGTGGTCAGTGCACTCCCACAGGGGGAGCTCTGCTCAGCCACAAGCCAGGCTGATGATGGCTGCCAGTACAGCAGTGGTGGTGGGAGCCTCTCCTGCCTCCTCAGCAGTGCTAAGGATGTCCAACTGCAGCTTAGGCCTGCTCCCCGCTGGCAAGCGGACATCCTCTGAGGGCTCCCAGGCTGCCAGAGGGATGTCTGACTGCCAGCTTAGGTCTGATTGCCCAGGGAGCAGGCCTAAGCCAGCAGGTGGACATCCCCTGAGAGTTCCCAGACTGCAAGAGGGCACAGGCCTGACTGAGGTACCATCCCCCCGAGTGCACAAATTTTTGTGCACCGGGCCTCTAGTTAATACATAAGTAAGGATATAGCCAATATTATATAATAAACATTCTCTTTGACCTAAAGGTTCCTGTTTTGTGTTCAAGTTTAAAAGCAAACCAAACATTTTCATGGGCCCTTTGCATCGGGCCCCTACGGGGGCGAGGGGAGGAAGTGACAGCTCTTTCAAAGACAGCAGCAGGGAGTGGATGCTCCCCTTCCTTCTGGCTGATGTGTAGAGAGGTTGTGGTGTCCTGCTGTGGGGGAGGCTCTGTTCCCTGATATTCTGGAGAGTTTGGGTGGTTTGTCCAGTGCAGAGTGGCTGGCCGAGGTGGAGTCCTAACCCTGCCTGTGTTGTGCTGCCCACCCGGTGTGCACTCGTCCACGGTCGGGTTGTCTGGGTGAAGAAGGGTAGGTAGTCCTTGGTCCCTCCTCGAGGGCTGCAGGTGGGGGTTACACAGAAGACAGGTCTCACCAGCACTCATGTCACAGCAAACAGATCCCAAGGAGGAGTCCAGTCTCCTCTCCAAGTTCAAGTGCCCAGTCTCAGGCCCCCAGGCTCTTGTCCATGTCCTGTGCATGTGTGTTCGTGTGTGCACATGTGCGTGTGTGCAGGACGGAGTGGCAGAGGCCCCGTGGGAGCTGCAGGCCCAGGGCTCCTGCTGAAATGCCAGGCTGCCGGGTCCTCAGCTTCCCACACCCTATCCATGTGAGGGCAAGAAGCCGGACAATATCTGAAGTCAACCGAATAAGGTATCTGCAGCCACGAAAGTCTCCGTGACACGCCTCGTGATAGCCCACGGACCTTAGTGCAGACTTGAAGAGCTGCCTTTCCCAGCGGTTCCCGCTGGAGGCGACTCTGCCCCCAGGGGACACGCAGCAGCGTCTGCAGACATTCCTGATGGTCACGGCTGGAGCGGGGAGAGCTCCTGCATTCAGCTGGGAAACCAGTACTACACAGACAGCCGAGCAGGGGAGAGTGATCCGGCCCCTGTGTCATGGTGCGGAGGCCGGAGACCCTGCCACACGGCTGCCGGCACGGGGCCTGTGCTCTCTCAGTGTGGGTCGTCGTCAGCGCTGTTGCAGGTTTCAGTGTTTGACATCCAACAGAGGCATCCGGCCCGGGTCAGTGACCAGTGGGTGGCCTCACCCTGTCCTCCCGTGAGGTCTCTCAGCACTGCCCTCCTTGGTCACCCTCCCTTCAGCTCGGTCCCTCCTGCCAGCCCCATAGTTACCCCTGGTCCTACAGCAGACCAGGGAGGGGGTGGCTTTTGGGAGGAGGCTCAGCTTTGGTCCCCACCTGTGTTCTTTCTCATCCTGGCTCCGTCTTCCTCATCCTCCCCCGATCCTATCCCTAATCCCTGCACATACTCACACCCCACAGCCGCTCTGGACACTGCTGCCCCCAAGAGTAGCTGCCTCTTCCAGGTGAGTCGGTGGTGATCAGGGCAGCAATGAGGCCATTTAAATTAAAAGGCCCTCTGGGTATTTCACAGAAATCATGAGCCATCTCTGTCTGGGAAAACCCCGAGTCGTGCCCGGCCATGCCCGGTGGTGTGGCTCAGTTGATCTATGAACCCGGAGGTCATGGTTCAATTCCTGATCAGGGCACATACCCGGTTGCAGGCTCCATTCCTAGTGGAGATCTCTCATCATTGATGTATCTATCTCTCTTCCTCTCCCTTCCTCTCTGAAATCAATAAAATCATATAAACAAACAAACAAATAAATGCCAACCAAATGAAAACAAACCAAAACCGCAGGTAGAGTTGGGTGGGAGTGAGGACGATCCTTGTGAGCCGTAGGCAATGCTTCTGGAAGAGGAGCACTGCTCTGACCCCAGCTCACCAGGCAGACAAAAGGACCCGCAGGGTCAGGTCTCGGCCTAATTACTGTGTGAGCAAAGGCGGCCCTCTGTTCTCTTCAGACCAGCATTGTTTTCTAATTCGGGGGATACATGTCCATTGCAGAACACTGGGAAGGCATTGTTTCAAGGTGGAAACAGACTGGGTTGTACATAGTTGACATCTCGCTCTTTTTCACTCAGCGCCTTATTTTGAACATTCTCATGTCATTACGCTTCCAAGTCATATTCCTGATGGCCACACAAATGTCCCCTGTGGCTGAGCCACGGGCTGTCCAACCTTTCCCTTGCATTTGGCCCTTCGTGGCTATGCCCAGTGTTCTCACCTGCGAAATGGGCCCAGGAGTGCTGTGAGGTCCAGGACGATGGCCGACCCGTGCCCTTGTGTGGTCACTCGTGGGACGGGTCCTTCAGGCACCTGCAGGTCTGAGCTGGCGCCGGGCATGAACCCCTCGCAGGCAGGGCTGAAGGTCACAGGGGCTGTAACTGGACCGCCCTGGCGAAGACAGTCTGGTTCCCAGAGTCGCCCCCTCCGGACGTCCAGGCCCTGTGTATACTCACATTCCTCAGGCTATTTTGCCATTTCCTTTCGTGCTAAACCAGAGGGGCTATTTTGGAAACTCCTGTAAGCAAACTAAGCCATGGCTGGCATTTGGGCGGATATGAAAGAGCCCTTAAGTGAGGGGCTCGGGAGTAAGCGCTGCCCAGCCCTGGGAGCCCAGCCTTAAATTTAGAAGCCTCACCTCTAAATGAGGTGAAATTGCAGGTTCCCTCTGGCGGGCAGGCGGTGGCTTTGGCCAGCAGTGAGGGGACAGATTTAGTGGAGTGGGCTCCGGCTCCTCAGCCACACCTTGGGGAAGAGACCCGGGACGGTCCCAGTGTCTGGGGAGCAGCTGGCTGTGAGGAGCCCTCCAGCTGCCTGTCTTCCCTGCGCCCACCAGCTGTGCCCCCGTGGCATTGCCAGCGAGGGCTGCCCAGGTTGCCAGGCCAGAGAGGCAGCGAGGGACACGGGAAGAGGCGGTCCTGTCTGCCACCGAAGGTTTGGGACCTGCATGACTCCTGTTACCTCTCTCCTCTCCTGGGGGCCAGTGAGACCTCTGGCTTGTTTCTCCTGCCCTGAGGAGTGCCGGCTGCCCAGGGATGCCCATGATCCCAGGTTAATGCCCGTCTGCCACTGAAGGTTCAGGACCTGCTGGG
Source organism: Murina feae (assembly GCA_004026665.1). Taxonomy (NCBI): domain Eukaryota; kingdom Metazoa; phylum Chordata; class Mammalia; order Chiroptera; family Vespertilionidae; genus Murina; species Murina feae. The sequence goes on from PVJC01037962.1 coordinate 12,334, forward strand.
GGAGGGGGACCTGCAGGTGGAGGGAGTCTCCCAGTGCCCAGCCTTTGTTCTGGGTGGTCAGTGCCCCTGTCTTGCCCCTGTTCTGGGTGGTCAGTGTTCTCACCTGTCTATCAACGATTAAGCAGGAATATAACCCCTTGGTCAAAGGTGACCAGCCTTCACTGGGGCTGGTCAGGGTGCCTGAGATTCCAGGGTTCTCAGCCCCCCATCTCTAGGCCATCCCATCTCCAGACCTCCATCCAGCTGGTGAGATGGCAGGGGTCCAAGAGCCCACAGAGACCTGGGCTCCTACATACCCCCCGGAGCCCACAGGGCATGAGGCCACTCCTCAGTCGCCTTCAGGAACCTACTTCCATTCTGGGGCCCTCGCCGCCCCTCAGCCCGGCAGCCGAAGCCAGTGAAGCGCAGCACCAGTGGCCAGGCTGAGGATCCTTGCCCAGGTTCAAATCCCAGCTTTGGGGTTTCTTACCCGTGTGGCCTTGGATGAGTCTTTTCCCCTCCTTTCTGACCTCAGTTTCTTTATCTACAAAATGGGGATAATAATAGCACTTGCTTCCTTAGAGTGTGGAGAGAATTCAATGAGATTTGAAGCCCTTAGAACAGACAGTAGGCAGACTGCTGGCTCCCCAGGGTCAGCCATCAGACGCTGCTGCTTTGTAAGTAAGGTATTATTGGAACACAGCTTTTGCATAGCATTTACATATTGTCTGTGGCTGCATTTGCTCTAAAATGGTAGAGCTGAGTCCTTGTGACAAAGCCTGCAAAGGCGAAAATATTTACTCCCTGGCTCTTTGCAGAAAATGCTTGCTGCCCTCGGAGTGCAGTACACAGAGGAAATTCTCACTCTGTAGCCTCACCTTTATTCTCCCACGGCCTGCACTCCGGGCTGCACAGCAGGTGCCGTGGGGGAAGCCGCCTCGCCTCTTGGCCCTTGTCCCCTGGTCCCACGAGGATGTGCTGTGAAGCTGCCCCGGCCCACGTCCCCACCACTGACCTTGGCCATCTCCATGCCAACCCCTCCTATCCTCTTGCCCAGGGGGTGGGGGACGGGGAGTGGTTCACCCCAGAGCAGGTGCAGAGTGGTGGGATGGGGGTCCTGGCTGTTTAACAATGAGCCGGGGAAAAGCCCTAATTTGTAGACTCGCTGGTTTCTGTGGTGTAAGTGTTCCTACGGTGGCTGATTTCAAGCTGCCAGAATTCCCAGAAGTGTAACAATGGACTCTGAGCCGGTCCACCAGCAGCCGCACAGGGCAGGTGGGGGGCAATGGGGACCTCCCTGCGGACTGGGGCAGCTCCTAGAGTGCAGGACACCTGACATGCACGGTGACAAGTGCTGGTCAACCTTGGGCCAACCTTGTCCTCTCCAAGCCTCGGTTTCCTCATCTGCCCAGTGAGGTTTGCAGTGGCTCCTAGCCCTAAGGGGGTTGTGTGAACTGAATACAATACTTTACATAAGGCGTTTAATAAGGAGCACTCAAGAAATGGTGCCTCCATTGCCAGACTGCCTCCACCTCCCCATCTGCACACAGTGCTGCTGTTTGTGGGTTGGGAGCAGGTGACAGTCCCTGGCACTGGGCTTGCCACACAGTGAGTGCTCAACGCCGCCCTTCCCCCAGAGGGAGGAAGGCACACAGTGGCTTCTCAGACTCAGCAGCTCACCTGCCGCGCAGGGGTCTTGGTCAGATCAATGGCACAGAGACAGCCAGCTCCTTGAGTGCCTCTTGCATTGTGTGCTCTTAGCTCATTGGCCCCTTGGTCCTTCCTGAATTTCCATTCTACAGATGTGATCACTGAGGCCCAGAGCCTGTGAGTGGCACAGGTACAGCTGGGATTTGAGCCCAGGTCTGGCTTTTCTGTTTCCAGTGCTCCCCTGTGGGGCAGTGGGGTGGGAGAGCGTAAGAGGAGTGAAGGCTTAGGGGCTGCAAAGATCTGCTGGGGATTTAGAGTGAGGCTCTGGAGCCCCTGGTGGGGGCTGATAAGCAACAAATAGGACTGGGTGCTGGACAGATGTGGCTGGAAAGAACATAACTCTAGGCAGAAGCCACAGCCTAGGCGAAGGTGCGGAGACTGGACTCAGTTGCGGGTGGAGAGGATGTGGAATGCAGGGGCCTCTCCAGCAGGATTTGTTGGGTGGGATTCTTTATAGATTTGGCCCGAGCAGTGGGGTCCTGGAATCGTGGGGCTGGCCCCACCCTGGCTGGGGAGTAAGGGATGAAACTGTAGCAGCAGAGATTTAGGTTAGATATGAAGGAGAGCTTTCCGATCGTCCTGCTGGAAGATAGCAGGCGACGGTCCCAAGGGATGTGTGGATGTTTCCAATCGAGATGGTTTGGAAAAAAGGGAAGACAGTCAGGGTTCAAGGCTGGCCTCGTTGCGGCCTGGGTCAGAGACAGGGCAGTGGATGGGGGGCCTCCTGAAGTCTTTGATGCCAGCAGTCTGGCTGATGTGAATTGGGCTTTGTCACTCCCTACTCAAAACCCTCCCATGGCCCTAGCCAGTTTGCTCAGTGGGTAGGGCATCGGCTTGCAGACTGAAGGGTCCCAGGTTGGATTCCAGTCCAGGGCATATGCCAGGTTAAAGGCTTGGTCCCCAGTAGGGGGCGTGCAGGAGGCAGCCGATCAATGATTTTCTCTCATCATTGATGTTCCTCTCTCCCCCTCTCCCTTTCTTTCTGAAGTAAATAAAAATATATTTAAAGACAACAACAACAACAAAAACCCCAAACCCTCCCATGGCCCCCAGGAACCCCCGCCAATTGTAAGGCTGAGTCCTCCCTGGGGCTACCCAGGCACTCTGTGAGCTGCACTCTGCTGGCCTCTCCCACCTCACCTGGAGCCAGACCCCAACCCCCTGGACTTCAGTCACTTCTGGATTGCACCATGTCCTCTGCACCTCCAGGCCTTTACCATGCTGTTCCCTCTGCCTCAGATGCCCTTCCCTTCCCTTCTCTCCCCTTCTCTCCTCCTCAGCCTTTCCTTCTCAGCTCTAGGTCAGCTCCTCCAAGGCTGGGCCAAAGCCCCTCTGGGGTCCCCCACCCCTTCACTATTGACTCCCTTGTATCTGTCTGGTGGCTTGTTGCCTCCTTGCTGGCCTGGGAGCCCTGGAGGGCAGTAACTCTGCCTGTCTGCTCAGTGCGTGTCTCGGCTGGGTGGTTAGCCTGCAGCAGTGCTCAGTGAGGATTCGTGGAGGGGAGAGGGTTACGGGCAGAGAGGAGTAGCAGAGGGGAGGTGAGAAGAGCTGGGTCCAGGAGCCGTTGTGTCCCCCGCACAAGGACACGGCGTTGCTCAGGCATCAGGAACGGGAGCAGAGTGCAGAGACCTGGGTTTGAATGTCACTCCTGCCGTTGCTCCCAAGCAGGTTCCCTAACCTCACCAAGCCTCAGTTTTCTCATCTGTGAGCTGGGACAGCACCCTCTCTGCTGGAAGGACCTTGGAGGCCATGGTGGAGGGTGCCAGCCCTGGGTCAGCCTCACCGGGTGGTGGTGCAAGGCTGATGCTCCTACCCTCTCCCTGTAGGTGACAGCCATGTCGGTGAGGGTGCGGTTCCTGTCCTCCGGGGACGCGGCGGCCGTGGGGGTCGTGGGCCGGAGCGCCTCCTTCGCGGGCTTCAGCAGCGCACAGAGCCGCAGGATCGCGTAAGTTCTGCCGGATGGGGCTTGGCCAGGGCTGGGCAGGGCGGGAGGGACATTCTCTTCCCGATGCCAGTGCCCCGAGGCTCGCTCTCTGCCAGGCCCGTGGCCCAGGACAGAATGGGGTGTGCGTGTGCGTGTGTGTGTGTGCATGTGTGTGTATGTGTGTGTGTGTGACTCTTGGTGTTGGGAGAAACCTATCAGGCCCACTTGGCAGAACAGGAAACTGAGGCTCAGAGAGGTGGAGCTGCTCACCGAGGTCACACAGCCAGATTGACTCGGGGTTGGAACTGAGGCTCTTGGGGGGTGGGGTTAAGTTGGAATGTTCTTCCTGTTTGAAGAATGGAAAATGGGGCCACTCACCCGGCTCTGTGACCTGGGCATGTGAGTTCGCCTCTCGGAGTCTCGGTTTCCTCACGCCCCTTCCTCACGGCTGTCATGAGGGCACAATGAGGTGGCACACAGCAGGTGCTGTGGGGGGTTTTTAAAGGCAGAGGAGCCCCCTCTGTGGAGACGGGCCTGGGGGGCGCTAACCCTCTGGAGTGAGATCTTGGTGGCTCTGCCCTGCGTCTCCCCAGGAGGTAACCTCAGGAGGAAGGTGCATTCCTGCTTCTGGGGGCCACTGCCATCAGCCCACACCTGCCTGGGCTCAGGGCTCTGCATGTGGCCACATCACCTCTCTCCCCTCCGGCCACTGCACAGGCTGTGCCCGCACCTGGCACTCTTCCCAGCTATCAGCTGGCCTGCCGGGGTTCTTGTCCCAGCATCGAGAAGGGTTCAGGAATCTGGAGAAGGCTGTGCGTAGATGACATAGGAGTCTGGAGCCGAGATATAATTTTGAAAGGCATCGGGGGTCAGAGGAGCTTAGCTAAAGGAGCTAAGATCTGAGGTCTTAAATCTAATGCCTTAGGTTCTCCCGTCCCCAGGACCCCATGCTTTCTATTAACACACTTCATCCTGAGACGGCAGAGATACACACCTCAGAGGG